>QKWP01001772.1:15902-76154 GCA_003550325.1 Gigaspora rosea | reverse complement strand
ACTATGTATTATACTTATTTTATAGTTATAAGTACGTTTACACATATGCATCTACAAACTCTATAGTATAACTTAGCGAACTACAATAAACTATAAATTATACAATTTCTACAACTTATAAAGAACCTAAATATTTTAAAGTAAAAGATTTGTAAATGTGAAGAATATAAAATAAAAAACACAGAAAATGCTATATTGCTTTATTGTTAATACTTACATAATAACCTTTTATAATCGGCACTAAAAAAGAATACAGTATGTATATATTAATGCTTATTACAAAAATCACACCTTATAAAAGCCATGAACTTTAGAAACCTTCCATACAGTTCAAATATAAGGCAGCTAAAAAACGAATAACAAAACTGCAAACCTTATCTTTCTGAATCGTTACTAAAATATTAAAAAAAAAAAATAATAATAATTTTATTTATATATTATTACCTGCTATAAAAAAAACTGCCTCTAATAAAAGTCCTGCATATTACATGATCTCCGTGATGGGTCACTAAAATTTACTTGCAATACACCTAACAAACAGTCTTGCAAAGTTTCATAAAGAATGGGCGATTCCTTTGATGTGTAACCATATGACACATCCGCCTTTTATAGCATGAGGGAAATTTGTTTTTATTGGCTGATCATCAGTAATTCTGATTGGTCGAAATTAAAGACTAAATTTGTATATCGATACCCGATATTATCGCTATCGTTACACTCACAACTCTATATAGTATTTGATAATCTTTGCATCTTTCATGATAACATCTTGCTCACGTGAAGTTCAATACTTTGACGTCAAAAAGCATGTTATTTTTCTTGGTTATTTCGCTTTAAACGATAAAAACATAATATAATGGCTTTATATTAAATACTACTATTGTCAAAATCGCCTCTAATTAAAGTTGGTGGAAATATTCGATCTCATTCGATCTCAAACGCTTATATAAAAAAAACGTTTTCAAATTATAATTTCGCAAAATTTCAGACAGATTTAATTATGAAAAATTTTTTTTTGCTATTTACAGGTTCATTTCTCTATTGTAAACAATATAAATAATCTGTGTAATATTGGTTTTTCAATAGAAATAAACAACCAATAAAAATAAATTTCCCTCATGCTGAATACCGGTAATCGGGTTGATTCGGAATAGTCAAAAATTGTTCACGCATCAAAGATAGAAGATTGTCTGATTGGCTAATACAAATCAATTGCCCGGGTAACTTATTTATACACTTTAAAGTACTTTTTTGTAACATGATGTGTAACTAATAAAAAAATCGTCGAAACCCCACATACAGCTTTAGAATAGTGTCAGTATTTATTATGCAAAAGAATCTAAAAAAGATCTTACTCCTCGCATACTTTGCTTTGAAGGCAAAAATGCCTTTTACTAGTAACATTACATGACCATGTGTGATTACTATTTGTAAAAAACAGTCAACCAACTGGAAAACAGTAACTGAAAACGTTATTTCTAAAGGTCAAACTAACAAAACTTTTTCAAATTATGTTCAACTAGGTGATACGATTTGCTTAAATTGCTATAATGGAATCGTAACAAGAAGTTCAGTCGAATTTCAGCAACATGCATTAGAACACTCTTGTCAAAATGTACCAGAAATCCGTGAAGAAACACCTATGGATATTTTTACTAATAATTTAACCGTTTCACAGGCTGTAGAAATAATTACAGACGTACTTTATGAAAGAGAGCATAATAAACTGCCAACAATTTGGGATTTTGGGGAATTTCGCGCGGTTATAGAACCAAAAGATCAACAATTAAAGTCTTTCTTCGACGAACTATATTTATCGACCAACCCACAAAGAAAAAGTGTAAATACAATGGAAAAGGTATCAAAGCAATTGGTATTTTTGTGTTATTTTATTTGTGATATTAGAAATAAGTTTGTTAATAATGCGAAAAGAGATCTAGGAATGTATTTAGATTCTACAGGAACACCTAATTCCACGATAAATACCTTAGCAACAATGGGCTTGACATTAACATCCTGTTCAATTTCTTACCATAAGGATTCTGTGTCTCAAAAGCATTCGGAAACTGTAGAAACTAGTCTTGAAGATAGTTCTAATAATGCACTACTTTTAAATATTGACGATTATCATAGTATTCATACTATCAGAATGCCTATTACAACCACGACGTCTGCTCCAGTACATCTTGCTACCATTTTACTTAATCCGATCAAGACCCAACCAGCAATACCAAGACAAGATATCCACAACTTTATATTGGTCAATTCTCAATTGATCATAACAGGTATTGAAAATTATTTTATACAGGTATATTCACTTTTTCATAACCGACGTTGGGGATTTCGCTCTGTGGATGATGAAACCAGGCTTGAAGAATTGACGGTCCATAGCTATGATATTCGTCTAAAAGAAAAAAAGAGTTCAAGATCATTAAAAGATACGGTGCTTGTGGATCTTTTTGAGAGTAATCTTCGTACGATGGAAGCTTATATTAAGGCCATTAATATTGCTGCATCCGTTCCAACAATAAATAAATATATTGAAGATGGAAATGTTATCCCAGTTATCGCGGACTGGCCCTGTCAAATACATTTAAGAACTGCTATATCACGATATCTTGTTCATGGTAGCTCTTCCGGAATTACTAATAAAATTTTGTCGTTTCTTCTAATGATAGGTCCTCTGCACATCTCGTTAAATAGTTGCAAATTAATATTTTTCCAATACCAACCTTTTTTTTCCGAAATGTACAAATATATATTCGACAAAACGAAAAATCTTGCTCAAAAACCGAAGCCGTGGCGTATCAACTTATTGTTGGAACTTTCACGTAGCGCATGGCAAGAAATTGCAAAATGGTTGAAATAAAATTCGATTATATTTGTAAAGATCCAGAATACTTGACGCTTAAAGATCTGCTAGATAATACGATCCCATAAGTTCTTGACATTTATGCAGTATTTTTTCGAGCTGGTGATTTTAATTCTTACCTTAAATCTTGTTTTCAGGTTTGGGTGATTTTTCTTAAGTTTAACCGTAAAAACTATTCTAAAGCGCCTTTAATGTTTCTTTCAGATATTTTCCATTGGCAATCCAAAAATCATCTGATTTTAAGTATAATGAAGGCCGAATTACCAAAATTTTCTGATACGCCTGTAGAAATCTTTCACAGTTTTTTGCAGCGTAATACAGAGAAACATCATACGGCAAAAAAATAATAAAAAAAGGCTGATATATCAAATATTTACAATTTAATGACGACGGATTTAAGGAAAACTTTATTCACAATTCGACTTGGGCGGTTTATCAGTATTCTTCTCATAATATTAAAACTTTAACACGAAAAACGGCATGCTTCCTTCTTGATTGTTTTTCTAAAATTTATACTCGTATTAAGCATAAAAAACTTCAATTTACAATTTCACCACAGGTTGCTTTGGTACGTCCAATAAAAAGAAAGAAGAAAAAAGGTGATACTGATACAAAAAGTACTTCTATTCCAGCAATGAAGATGAAAGAGGCGTGGCTTTGTCATTTTCCTTTAGGTTACAATTCTTCGTATAAGCCTAGTTCGTCTGGTTGTGATTCTTACAGTTGTATTACTAATACTATTACAAGTAAGGAACCAGGACGACCACTTACTGAAGAAACAGGACAAGTATTGCTATGTGGCCACGCATATCACGACACATGTTTTATTCGAGATGGGTCCAAGTGTTTGCATTGTTTCAATTATATTAAAGATGGCGTTGATAAAATTGTTCAATCACTTTTAGAAAGTTTACGTCAACTTAATTCGAATAATAATAACGAAAGTGCCGAAAGCGAAGGCTCTGATTCTGTTCATGAAGACGACGATGATGATGATGATACTAAGGAATCTGCCAATGTTTTAGTCCCCTGGGATAGTACAATATGGCAATTCCTTTTATTATAATTTTATTTATTTATTTATTTATTTTTTTTTTATATATATTATTACAGGAGTGCAACTTTCGTATTTTAATTAGGTTATATAAATATTATTTTTAAATAAAAAATATTTTAAAAATTCGAATTTATTTATTATCGTAATTTAATTATTGCATTCGTGCATCATTTTTAATAGTCGAATAATTTTGTAGTAATATCGTAATTTAATTAATTAATTAATATGTTAGAGAATTCGATTTTCACTTTATAACGATATAATTATACATTCTTGCATCATTTTTAATAATCAAATAATTCCGTAGTAATATCGTAATTTATTTTATAATTTTCATAATGATTTCGTAATTTATCAATCGACCAATCAGATTTTACAAAAACAAATCGTGATCTATGAATGATCTACATAAAATTAACCAATCAAACAAACTTCTTCCTTTGAGTTCACACGTTTATTTTCGTCAATTCCGGATCAATCCGACATAGATTCTGAACACATAAAAAAGGAAATTAAATTTTGTAAATAAACAAAGTAGAGTTGTGACCCGAAACCGAAACCTTTCCGAAACCTTCAAATTAGAATGTTAATAACTAATGCACATTTGCTATAAAGTAACCAAACCATTTCTGAAATGCAATCTAATTATCATGTACTTTATGTCTTAAAGTCTAAAATTAAAATTCTAACCCTTTCAGTATAGTATAGAGTTCAGAAAAGGTTTCAGGGTTTCTGAAAAGGTTTCAGGATTTTATATATAGTTTCGGGTTTCGTTGCCCAACTCTAAAACAAAGCGCATAAAGATAGAAGTTTATGGCAAGAGTGTTAGTGTTGGATCCTACAACGATATATTGGTGCTCATTATTTGTAAAATTTTGGTTCTGTCATTTTTAATTAGTGCACCAAGGTCAATCTAAACATTGGTTTTTAAGTATTTTCGCGTCTCTTCCTTCGTAAATAAGTAAAATCACGATAATAATAATGTACTGGTTATCTTAGCAACCTATATTGATTCTCTATCGCTGTTATTAATTATGCATTATCGCTTAAAACATTGTTTTTTTAGCTCTTATATTAAAACACTTCTTAACTTTTTATAAACGCGGTAATTAACTCTATTTTGTATGGAATATAACTCTTCAGGTTTCTTCATTGATTTCATCAATTTGTCATAGATTTCGTCAATTCGTCATAGGTTTCGTCAATTCGTCATAGGTTTCGTCATTTCGTCATAGGTGTCGCCATTTCATCATAGATTTTGTCAATTCGTCATAGGTTTTGTCAATTCGTCATAGGTTTCGTCAATCGTCAGGGGTTTCATCAATCGTCAATTCATCAATCAGAAATTACCTGCTGAATGGTTTCGTCTTTCGTCAATGTCGTATATTTCATCATTCGTTAGGCATCATTATTCAGTACTATAAAAGGTAGTTCTTTATGAATCTATTTAAAGCATTACCAGGTCAAGCATGTTTTAGTTAATAATTCATTTTCATAAAACACGAATGAAATTAGAAGAAGAGATAAAGGACTTCATATAATGAATAATTGTTATGCTAATTCTAATTCTAATTCCGAAATTTGAAATGCCTACGAACTTTTATGGCAGTAATTCTATCAGTTAATATTATTGCTTAATGTCAGCCTAAATTGTTCTTAAAATAAACTTGTCTATGAAATAATGTAAACTTTATGAAGTGATAAGTAACCAACTTCGCTGATCTACCGAATTTAGGTTACCCGACTAATCTATGTGTAAATCGCATGATCATTCATATGGGATTTTTGATAACAATATAACGCAGGAATAGTACGAAATCTGAATTTGATTATATAGATAGATAGATTAGTCTATAATATAGTAATTATAGTCTAAATTATAAGATATAAAAGTTTAACAGCTCAATAAGTTACTATATCCCGACAAGATTATATCTGCCACTTTAAAAATTGATAATCTATATAATCTATAGCACTTTCATTTAGGGCTGTAAATCGATTCTAAAAATTAGGATCAATGATCGAATCCCTAAATCGTTTTAGAATCGATGATCGAATCTTTTGATTTGTCATACTAGCTTTAATCTGTTTTGTACTACAGTATTAAATGCTATAAGTTATTTATAAATAATATAAATTTAATTTTTATTTAATGTATAAAAAAGTAATAAATAGAATAATTATATAAAATAAAATATAAATTAAAAAATTGTGGAGAAAAAAGCGAATGCTAAAAAAAAACTCCACTCTAAAATCAAATTATTTTTAATCAATCATTTTCATTTAATTTATTATTTTCAAGTAATGAAGTATTTTATTGTTTTTCAAGTTGACGAAGTTTAGCTCTTGTTGTAGTATTGATACGAACAAAAACTAAACTCTCAATTAAATTATTTGTATCAAATATTTATTTATTTAAAAATTTTTATAAAAAATAGAGTACATTCGATAATTAAAATTTTTATGCTTATTATTTGTATTCAGCCATTTTATAATTATTAGTTTTATACTTACGGACTATTACAAAGTTTTAATAAATATTCTTTGCTTTTAGATATATAAGAAAATATAATGCTGTGTTTGTTGTTAAAAACAATAAGATACATAAGTCTATCATTTGTACTAAGCCATTCTATAATATTTATTTAATACTGTCACTGATTTTTAATATTCTCAGTTTTTAGATAAGCTCATAAAAAATATAAACGGTTGTGTTTGTTACTATTTAACTTATTATTTTTTAAATATTTGAAATCACATCGTTGTAACTTATTAAAAATTATAAGGCGTATTATGTTTTTAAACTTTAAGCCTATTGTTTTTAATAATAAACATAGCTTTATATTTTTTTTACAAATACACTTAAAACGAAGAGAATATTCATCAAAAATTTATGCATTTAAATATTTAATATAAAACGATTATATATTTAGAATTGATTCTTAATCTTAGAATCGATTTCAGAATATTTAATCATTTGTAAAAACGATTAAAACGATTATACAGAATGAGAATCGATTCTAATTCGATTAACGATTAAAATGATTATTATAGAATCAATTTACGGCCCTACTTTCATTCATGCACGTATAACAATAATTTATCAATCTAAATATTTGAAAACTCTTATTAATTTATAATTTTTGCCGATTGGTCGATAAACAGTCTCTTATTCAGGTCAGATTTAGTCAATATTGTAAATGTACCAATTTTTTTTAATCAAAATATTTTTCAAAAAGATGTGATTCTATGATTTTTTTTGTGATGATGATCTGGGAAAATTCATGATATTCTTTATTATCTGATATTTTAAAATCTGAAGAATCACGCATCAGTGTTTCGGGTGAAATTATTTTCCAAATCCGAATCGTTTTAGAGGGGTATGCCTTTGACAAGAGCATACCTCTTTGCCCAGAGGTATTTTAGTTTCGTCCTATAGGTCCAAAACCCTCCGAAACATATTTCGCCCAATTTGATATGCAAATGATCATCAAAACTAAGTTTCTCATGAGACACGGGATCTCATCCTTTTGAAAAGTGTAATAATAAAGATTTTAAATTTATAATGAACCATCTTAGGAATTGTACCCAGGTAAAAATGGCTGTTATATCAATACTTATATAGCTATAACGATTTACCCAGATCGCCGAGTAAAATTTTCTACAATCTTTAAATCATATGCTTTTCTTTCGACAAAATTTATAATGAAATTAATTGAAGAATTGAATGGCTTTCCTTATAAATTTATTATAAATGTATAATTTATAAATTTAAAATTGTTCGTCAGATCGAAATATTTCCGGACTTACCATAATCAGCAACGTATGATACGTGTAAGCCAAATAGTTTTCTATATTAATACGCAATTGACAGACTTGATAAAAAAAAAACTCAACATTAGTGTTAATAGTTCTTCTAATCATAAAAATTTTTAAGTATTAAAATTTGTTAAGTAGTATAAAGTTAAAAAAACCGAAGTCTGATTTTCTTCTCATATATAAATACATGAAAATATTTTTCACTTTTTTTCGTCTTTTAACTTTTGAACAACCAGTATATCCAATATGGTTAAACTTTCCAAAACGCTTGCTTTTTCGATTCTTATTTTCCATGTTCACTTGACGACTACTTTGCCTACTCATGAATTAGAAGAACGTAACTTGACTATGTTGCTAGCTAATAGATCAGGTCATGATTTGAAAAAAAGAGATTCTAATAAACTTATTTTTGACCCACTTAATCTTAAAGGAACAATAGTTAGCCATCCAGCTGATCTTCTAGACAAATAGCTTTGATTGGGCTTGCTGTGTCTTGCAATAAGCTTAAAACTTTTCTTGCATTTTGTTTTTGTTGTTGGTTTAACAATGGAGATATTGTAATTGGTGATTCAAGAGATCAAGGGTTTTCAACATGGGATCGTTTGAGGATATGGTTTTATACAAATATTGTACTTCCTTTTTCATTTCGTACAGATCTACATGATTATCCATCAATAGGAGCACCAAGCCGCATTCAGGGCCCTTACCTTGGAGAAATGTTTCGTGAATTTCATGAATCAGAATATTATAATGTCGAAATGGGCTCTAGCTCTAATTCACTATTACCTTTACCTAATTGTCCAACTTAGGAAGCAATTCCAGATTATAATTTACGAGCCTTTACACCTTGTATACCTCAAACAGTTGATGATATTGTGCGTCCGCTTGATCCTTCTACATCTGAAACTTGTAGATATGATCCCCTGGTCCCCCTACATCTCAATGTAGAATTCCTTATTCGGAATCACAAGACCCTCACCAAAGACATCGTGACCAACTTTTAGCATTAAATGCTCCAGGGTTTGCAGAATTCCTTGAATTAATTTCATCGGTTCGACCTACGAATGCTGGGCTTTTTAGATCCCAACCTTTATTTCCAATTAGTGTTGATAATCCTCGCACACAATTGGCTTTGTGGAAAGATTATAATAATGTGCAACGACGATTTGCACAGTTAAGCGACATGAAACTTTATTTAGAAGCTATACTAAGACATGCGCAATCTTTAAAATTGAACCTTGATCAATTGGTATCTGGATTAACACGTTTAGACTGTGACAATTTAGAAGAACTAATAATGTATTGTTCGTGGGATATTAAACGAAAACAAAGCAAAAATGATGAATTAAAATGAAAATATTGTATATCATAATGCGTAATTTTATTATTATTATTATTATTATTATATATATATATATAATATATTAGAAGGTTTCAAAATTAATATCAAAAATCTATTTATTTTTTCAATTTATAATTCAACATAGAAAAATGTTATTGAAAAAATTATAGTTATTTTCCAAATGCATCACTTAAATAGTTAACTTTGAAACCCTTTATTGTAGCATTGTAAAAATGCTATTTAAAAAATAATATTTGATTTCAACTTATTGACCCTCTAATAAAATAATTTGTTATTATTAATTTGTTTTATTTATTTAAATACAGTTAGTATTTTCTTATTATGAATAAATAACTTTTTGTTTAATTTAATTTATTTATATTATTTATTTAAATATGAATTTGAAATTATTTTAATTATCATTATAATTATTATTAAATTTTATAATTTTTATTTATTCTTTTTTATATAATAATTGTTTCAAATTTTAAATAAAATAAATTTTTAATATTATTCTTCAATTGATACAAAATTAATGCAAACAATTCCAGTCAAAGTGAATGTGTATCATCATAGCCTTGAAGAATATAGAGCATACAATTTTGTGTAACCATAATGCATAAATAAAACTTAATGCTAGGTTATACAATATATCTTTTCCTTTAAATGTAATACAGTATATTTGTTTACTTGCTGCAGATCTAAAAATAATAATTTAAATTTAGAGAAGCCTGGAGTAACTATTTAAAAACGCATAACAAATTTAAAGTGAACTAAAGATTGAGTAATTTAACCAAATGCATTTGACAACTCTAAATACAATTGAAATAATTTGAAGTGTATTATATATGAATAAGTATATATTCTTGTGAACTTTCTTTGTTGATTTTAATTCCAATTGAACTTTATATTTGCAGGCCAAATGAAATAATTAATGTAAAGAAAATGATTTGAAAAGTAATATAATAGGTTTTTATATTCTTGATCCAGAAACTTTTTTGCTAATTTTAATTCCACTAGTTAATAAAATGATCTTAAATTCAAGGATATAAAATAATTAATGTGATTAAAATGATTTGAGGGTATTTCATAATAGTAAGTAAGTATATATACTTAACCTTCTTGCTAATTTAATTCCTCGAATAAAATGATTTGAAAATTAACATGCAAAGGTAAAATAAGTATTATTTTCTTGAGCCAAAAACTTGTTTTTGATTTTAATTCAAATAGTTAATAAAGTTTCTTTATATAACAATTATATAAAAAAATTAATATAATTAAAATAAATTTAAATAATTATTTTTGAATTTGATTTGCTAATTTAATACCAACAATTAATAAATGATCATTATTTTTACAGGTCAAATAAAATGATTAAGGGATGATCTACAGTTAAAGGGTATAAATTTTATAGTAAAAATCAGTAGGCATATGACTAGTTACCTTATATAGTAAGTGAAATCTCAAGTGCTTCAATTTTTAAGAAAAACTCTATAGTAACTAATTGAAAAATACTTATATCAAGAACCTGGGTCGGATAGCGCAGTGGTTAGTGCTCTGGGTCTTATTCGCAAGATCGCCAGATTGAGTCTGGTAGATGACAAAAACTGTGTTGGGACCACGAATAGTAAGGATCTACAATGAGGCATCGAACATTCTCTCGTTTTCAGACTTGGTACTACAGCTACAATGAGTTGCGTAACATAGCCACAGAGGTTATGCGACATCCAGAAAAGAAAAAATCTAACAAGAAATGTTGTAAATATATGGACCATCCACTATAAAAGGAACATTAAGAATGGGAAATAAAAACAAGGATACTGACTAAATTAGGAAGCTGGGCACATAGTAACACTACACCTACCGAAAATAGGAAGTGGCTCCCAGGGTAGATGATAAAGGGCAAAACTATATAGCAGGCTAGTGGAGTATGTAGTTCCTTAAAGCTGCCTATGATCCAAGAGGTACGGGGCACTGGAGTGTGGTTGGCCGGCTAGATTTAGCTAGAAAAAACAGACGATTGGAGGGAGGTATAGAGTAGTTGGAAAACCCTACTATATATGTAAGACCTTTGAAATAATGAGTTAATAAAAGGCATTAACAGCACCCTTGGGTATACTACCAAGAAAATTTAAAAAAAATACTTATATCTTATAATCAATCAAGCTAAGTTCAGTAATTTTACTATCATTAGAATCACAAAAATTAGCTCTACTTTTAATTAAGCAATATAAAAAAGTTACTTAATTAAAAAAATACTTTTATATATAAGCAAGCCAGATTCCTATACTATAAAAAAATATATGAATTTTCAATTTTGATTATTATAAGGTTTATCATTTTTTATTCTCTTTAAAAATTAAAAATGATTTATCACTTAAACTAATTGACTAATTTGACAATATTATGTACTAGTAAATAATAATTTATTTTTTATTTTATAAACTTGTTTGCTAATTTAATTCTAATAATTAATTTTTCTCTTTACAAGCCAAATAAAATAATTAGGCTAATTGACTAATTTTGATAAATATTATATACTATAAATAATAAGTTACCAGTATGTTCTTGACTTGTAGACTGGTTTGATAGTTTTATCACAGTTTGTAAAATGATATAACTTTTGATCAATTTGTAGATTACTGCACACTAATGCAGTTGAATATATTCACTTGAACAATCATTTAATTGTTGTTTAGATAGCAATTAAATGATAGTTTTTTTAGTAAGCATAGATATGGCTAACAAATTTATAAAAATAATACATTAATATTGAATTTTGGACCAAAAAATGCTCTTTACAATTTTTTACAATTATGCAATTTGCAAACTGCAATAATTCTAATAACTTTATCTTTATGTACAAGCTAAATAAATCAATTAACATAATTGAAATAATTAATACATAAATTTGCTTTGCAATTTTAATACCAATTGTTAATAATTAATCTTTATGTTTACAAAATTAATAAAATAATTATAATAATTGACTAATTTTATAGATATTACAAGAGAAAAAGAGGCACTCTAGCATCTCTATATTAAGCCAAAATCTGGCAAAAGGTTTTATTTTTGGTTTATTTTATTTTATTTTTTTTATAATATAATCAGTCTGATGGTGACACTTCACTCCATGCATCTTATTTTTTTTTTAAATTAAATTACTATTAAAATTCTTTTACAGAACTTTTATTTCTTGTAGTATACACAATATATAGTTAAATTTGATTAATTTATATTAAATTATCTTGATTCTGCTATAATTTACTGTAAATAATTCTGTTATAGGATTTGCTCATATAGTATAATAGTGGTTAAAGTAAGTTGATATTATATTATTATAATTTTTACTTTTATTTGATGTAAAAAATTTTATTATAGAACTTACTATCTGATGACAACAGTATATAGCTAAGGTTGAGTTTATTATATTAGAATTATTCTTTCTAGCTTAATTCAGAATTTATTCGTTAATATGGTTTATACTCTAGTATCAAAATTATTGTGATTTTTGCAAAAAATTTTATTATAAACTTACTCGCTATTTTAGTTGTCACAATATGTAGTTAAAATTGAATTGGTTTTATTAGATTATCATAATTTATTGTGTAGAATTCTGTTACAAATTTTATTTTCTAATACAGTATATATAGTGGTTAAGGTTGAATTAGTATTAGAATTATCATGATTTCTACTTTTAAGTGAGCAGAATTAAACTTTATACTCATACTATTATTTATTAAATAATTAAATGATTATAGTTAATAATATATACATTCTTCTAAAATACAATCATTAAAGCAAGCAGAATAAGCTTTGTGCTCACTCTAGTGATTTTTGAATAGATAAATAATTATAGTTAATAATATACACATTCTGAGACACAATCATTAAAGTGATCAAAATTAAACTTTGTCTTGCCCTGGTATTTTATCAAATGAACAAATGATTACAGTTAATAATACATACATTCTCTTTAAATATGATTATTTAAACAAACAGAATTAAACTTTGTACTGACTCTAGTGATTTTATTGAATGGATAAATGATTACTATTAATAATACATTGAAACACAGTTATCAAAACAAATAGAATTAAACTTTATACTCATCTTGGTGATTTCACTGAATGAAAATAATTACAGTTAATATTGCATACATTTTTCTGAAACATGATTGTTAAAGTGAACAGAATTAAACTTTGTACTCACACTAGTAATTTTATTGAATGGACAAATTATTATAGTTTATAATGCATAAGGTGATCATACCTAATTTCGCGAATTGCACTAATTCTGTGGATTATAAAATTTCGTGATATCTTATGATCCCATGATCCAGTTTGGAAAATTTTGGTATCATTTGAATCGTCTCACTGAGATGATTCTAATGGTACCAAAACTGTACCAAAATTAGCTGAATTAGATTACAATATCCTGAGATAAACAATATATTTATTATTTTTTGAGATCAAATTATTTTTGTAGAATTGTGTATCTCATAATCCTGTGATCCAATTTGGATAATTTTGGTATCATTTGAATTGTCTCACTAAGACAAATCTAATGATGCTAAAATCATCCAAATTGGATTACAGAATCCAGAGAAAATAAGGTGTTTTCTGTGATTAAATATTTTTCCTTGAATTGCATATTTCGTGATGCTGCAATCCAATTTGGATGATTTAGGTAACATTCGAATTGTCTCAGTGAGATAATTCAAATGGTACCAAAATTGTCCAAATCGAATCACAGGGTCCCAAGATACATGGTACATGGAAAATTGATTTTTTGTGCATCAATACATTTAAGTGACCAAGTCTATTAATAAAATCTTGTCTGAATCCTGTAAAAAAATTTATATTATATATAATTTAGTGTAATGAACATATTATTTAGCAAACTTGGTTCAATTTACTTAACAAATATCAAGTTCATTATGTATCCACAGAATTAGACCTGTGACTTTAAAATTTTCATAAATTATATGGATTGTAACTTTTATTATTAAAAAATTTTAGTATATAATTTATAAAAAAATTTTACATTTAAATAATAAATTGATTGTATATTTTATATATTAAATTTTACAAATAAATACAATCTTTTGACAAATTTTATATGTGACAAATAAAAATTTACAGAATTAGATACGTTCACCTTATATTCTTCTAAAATGATCATTTAATCAGAATTAAACTTTATGCTCAACCTGATAATTTCATCAAATGATAAATGATTATGGTTAACAATATATACATTCTTCTAAAACATGATTATTAAAATGAACAGATATATTATTATGGTTAATAATATATATGTTCTTCTAAAACATGATTATTTAAGCAAACAGAATTAAACTTTGTACACTCTAGTACTATTTTGTGCATTTTATTTTTTTAAGCCAGAATACATTTGTATTAAAAAATATATTGTAAAATGTATTATAAAAAATATATATTATATTTAATAAAATAAATATATATATAAGTGTTGTGTATATGAGAATGAAAATAAAGATTTCTTAAATAATTGATGATTGATGCTTTTAATAGTTTTAGTAAAATTAAGTAAATATAGTGATACCTATATTGCATATATTGTTAAAAAAAATTAAATTGTTGATTGTTAATTTTTAAAAACGCTCAAATTTATATTCTCATGCACTTATATAATTTAAGACTACAGATACATACTAGTTTAGAACAAAAAGTCATTAATTTGATAATTATTTGCAATTAATATAATAATCAAGCAAGTACCCAGTATACATAAATAAACTCTCATAATGTACTAATAATTGGTACCATAATTCAAATTGTGATATGTAGTATGTAGTAATTATTTACTACAAAAAGTGGTAATTGTAGTAATATTTACTACATCATGTAGTAAACATTATAACATGTAGTAAAATATACTATATATAGTAATTATTTTTATATGTAATAATACTTTATTCAATGTGCAATTAACTAATTCAAATATTATTTGATGATCACAGCTATGGAATACGTAAGTAGTAAATGTAATCAAACCTTGAACCTAGAGTTATATGACATTAAATAAACAATTAATTATAGGAATATATCAGTTAGATCAGTAAAGTTTATGCATACAGAATTTATTAGAGTTAGCAATCAAATCTGAAATCTAATAGTTGGGTAATAAGGTATATCAGTTAGCTCAGTAGAGTTTTATGCATGCAAAAAATTATTTGCAATATTTATAATTATCAGTATGCATTGGTATATAAGAATACAAAATCACATACATTTAAGTATAAATAAAGGAATAAAGAAATAAGTTAAAATAAGTTCTTTTTGCAAGTTAATATAAATAATCCTTATCATTGTTGGTAACTGCAAGTTGTGTTTAAAGGTGTGAGTTGTGTAAATTGTAAAGTTGAAGTTAATATAGTAAAATAATATTATATTATTACATATTATTACATGTAGTAATAATACTACATTAATATGAAACATGGAGGCATGTAAGTGTCAAGACCCAACGGAGCTCTGGGCGTACCCATATGGGAGTCTTCAAATGCTAAGAGGATTTGGGACCACCAATATGGGTATATGCTGGTATAAGTGCATGTAGTGGTGATCGGGTTCCCTCTAGCCTCATGATGCTATCCAACAATATTCGGCACTGGAAGCATTTGCGAAAGCCCAGGTTCTTGCCACCATAGTGGGAAGTACAGTCGTTCGCACATTTCCAAATTCAGAATGCTAAATTCTGGGTCCTCAAGTCACAGAAAACTGCTGGTTGTGGCAGCATGCAGGCTTGAGATACTTACCCAATGTGGTAGAGGCAGCTGCATGGCTTGAGATACGAACTCCTGAGAAGTAAACTAGTAAGAAATTTTCTGGGTAACCAGATTTCGGGTACACCAACTTGGAAGCATAAAGCGCCTACCTGGCAACACACACCAAATTAGAAGTAATGAATTAGGAAATGTGGGTAAAGTAGCGGACATGTGGGTACTAATTGTTGGTTGAAAAGGGATGTACAAATCCAGGTCAACTATATAAATGGGAATATGGGTGGCTCTAGTGAGTTTTAGCCGTGGATAAAAGCATGAAGTCCTAGTCTCAATACTTGTATATAATATGTATATATAAAAGGCACCGCCATATGTCAATTTGCTTAAGTATTAATAAAGTTTGGGGCAGGAGCTACACCCTTAATATTAAAAAAAAATACTACATTAATATATAATTACTATATATAAATTAGAATGCAGGACAGGTCGGGTTTAACCCAAAATTTTGTGGGTTGGGCAGGGTTTAGACCCAGGTCAGATTCAAATTATTGACTCATTATAAATCGAGTTTGGTTTGGGCTGGGCCTATTAAAGTATTGGGGTCGGGTTTGTGCTCTGTTTATTGATCTGTGAAGCCCAATTAAACCCGATATAATTTAAAAAATTCTTATCCAAGAATTATAATTTGAGCAGAAATATAGTTGTTAGATGAAACCTTAAGGTTTCATGCTAATGAAAAGCATAACCTAGATTCGTTTTTCATTTTTTAAAATCTTAAATAACAAAATGAATTTATCATTGTCATATTGTTATTGCCATAGCATCCAATCAACCAATTAATCAATTAATCAATCAATTATATGCTGATCGTGATATTGATTGCTAGTGAACTTTGAGGTGGCTGCTCTTACAAGCTCATAGACATCAGATATAAATTAAGAAATTAGTATTTTTCTCTATCAATATTGTAATTATTTATAGTAAATACTAATACATTATCTGGCAAACTCATATGATTCATGAAATTATTTCTTCTTGTTATTTTTTCATGTGTTATGTAATATGTTTATTTAAATTAAAACTCAGCAAGCAACTCTCTACCAATCATGATCATAAATTGCTGGATAACACCAATATTGGGCAAATTGTTAAATACAGTAATTTGGCAAATAATTGGCTATACATGCTGCAGAGCGGCACATGATCATTTGCCAAATTATCATTATTCTACAATTTTGCCCAATATTGTATTTGTAATTAATTCCATGTGCATTTGTTAGTCAAATTTCAAAATAAATATATTATTTTCATAATTTTTGCTTTATTCACTAAAAATCGACGAAATTGAATGACAACTATATAATTGTAAAGGTGAACTAAATTTGCATGTCGCAATAAATTATACAATTAACGCTATCATTAAAGATTCGGATATAAATGGGAGAAGATCATATTATATGTAGTGATGATAAATGAGGTAAATGAGGCTAAGCATTTTCAAAAGAAATAAATGCAGTTCATTACTATAAAAGGTAGTTCTTTATGAATCTATTTAAAGCATTACCAGGTCAAGCATGTTTTAGTTAATAATTAATTTTCATAAAACACGAATGAAATTAGAAGAAGAGATAAAGGACTTCATATAATGAATAATTGTTATGCTAATTCTAATTCCGAAATTTGAAATGCCTACGAATTTTTATGGCAGTAATTCTATCAGTTAATATCATTGCTTAATGTCGGCCTAAATTGTTCTTAAAATAAACTTGTTTATGAAATAAGGTAAACTTTATGAAGTGATAAGTAACCAACCTACCGAATTTAGGTTACCCGACTAATCTATGTGTAAATCGCACGATCGTCCATATGTACGAAAAATCTGAATTTGATTATATAGATAGATAGATTAGTCTATAATATAGTAATTATAGTCTAAATTATAAGATATAAAAGTTTAACAGCTCAATAAGTTACTATATCCCGACAAGATTATATCTGCCACTTTAAAAATTGATAATCTATATAATCTATAGCACTTTCATTCATGCACGTATAACAATAATTTATCAATCTAAATATTTGGAAACTCTTATTAATTTATAATTTTTGCCGATTTGGTCGATAAACAGTCTCTTATTCAGGTCAGATTTAGTCAATATTGTAAATGTACCAATTTTTTTTAATCGAAATATTTTTCAAAAAGATGTGATCCTATGATTTTTTTTGTGATGATGATCTGGGAAATTCATGATATTCTTTATTGTCCGATATTTTTAAAATCTGAAGAATCACGCATCAGTGTTTCGGGCGAAATTATTTTCCAAATCCGAATCGTTTTAGAGGGGTATGCCTTTGACAAGAGCATACCTCTTTGCCCAGAGGTATTTTAGTTTCGTCCTATAGGTCCAAAACCCTCCGAAACATATTTCGCCCAATTTAATATGCAAATGATCATCAAAACTAAGTTTCTCACGAGACACGGGATCTCATCCTTTTGAAAAGTGCAATAATAAAGATTTTAAATATATAAAATGAACCATCTTAGGAATTGTACCCAGGTAAAAATGGCTGTTATATCAATACATATATAGCTATAACGATTTACCCAGATCGCCGAGTAAAATTTTCTACAATCTTTAAATCATATGCTTTTCTTTCGACAAAATTCATAATGAAGATTAATTGAAGAATTGAATGGCTTTCCTTATAAATTTATTATAAATGTATAATTTATAAATTTAAAATTGTTCGTCAGATCGAAATATTACCGGACTTACCATAATCAGCAACGTATGATACTTGTAAACCAAATAGTTTTCTATATTAATACGCAATTGACAGACTTGATAAAAAAAAACTCAACATTAGTGTTAATAGTTCTTCTAATCATAAAAAATTTTAAGTATTAAAATTTGTTAAGTAGTATAAAGTTAAAAAACCGAAGTTGATTTTCTTCAATATATAAATACATGAAAATATTTTTCACTTTTTTTTCGTCTTTTAACTTTTGAACAACCAGTATATCCAATATGGTTAAACTTTCCAAAACGCTTGCTTTTTCGATTCTTATTTTCCATGTTCANAAAACTCAACATTAGTGTTAATAGTTCTTCTAATCATAAAAATTTTTAAGTATTAAAATTTGTTAAGTAGTATAAAGTTAAAAAAACCGAAGTCTGATTTTCTTCTCATATATAAATACATGAAAATATTTTTCACTTTTTTTCGTCTTTTAACTTTTGAACAACCAGTATATCCAATATGGTTAAACTTTCCAAAACGCTTGCTTTTTCGATTCTTATTTTCCATGTTCACTTGACGACTACTTTGCCTACTCATGAATTAGAAGAACGTAACTTGACTATGTTGCTAGCTAATAGATCAGGTCATGATTTGAAAAAAAGAGATTCTAATAAACTTATTTTTGACCCACTTAATCTTAAAGGAACAATAGTTAGCCGTCCAGCTAATCTTCCTAGACAAATAGCTTTGATAGGACTTGCTGTGTCTTGCAATAAGCTTAAAACTTTTCTTGCATTTTGTTTTTGTTGTTGGTTTAACAATGGAGATATTGTAATTGGTGATTCAAGTGATCAAGGGTTTTCAACGTGGGATCGTTTTAAGATATGGTTTTATACAAATATTGTACATTCTTTTTCATTTCGTACAGATCTACATGATTATCCATCAATAGGAGCACCAAGCCGCATTCAGGGCCCTTACCTTGGAGAAATGTTTCGTGAATTTCGTGAATCAGAATATTATAATGTCGAAATGGGCTCTAGCTCTAATTCACTATTACCTATACCTAATTGTCCAACTTCAGAAGCAATTCCAGATTATAATTTACGAGCCTTTACACCTTGTCTACCTCAAACAGTTGATGATATTGTGCGTCCGCTTGATCCTTCTACATCTGAAACTTGTAGATATGATCCCCCTGGTCCCCCTACATCTCAAGCTTCTACATCTCAAGCTTCTACATCTCAATGTAGAATTCCTTATTCAGAATCACAAGACCCTCACCAAATACGTCGTGACCAACTTTTAGCATTAAATGCTCCAGGGTTTGCAGAATTCCTTGAATTAATTTCATCGGTTCGACCTACGAATGCTGGGCTTTTTAGACCCCAACCTTTATTTCCAATTAGTGTTGATAATCCTCGCACACAATTGGCTTTGTGGGATGATTATAATAATGTGCAACGACGATTTGCACAGTTAAGCGACATGAAACTTTATTTAGAAGTTATACTAAGACATGCGCAATCTTTAAAATTGAACCTTGATCAATTGGTATCTGGATTAACACATTTAAAGCATTCTGATTTAGAAGAACTAATAATGTATTGTTCGTGGGATATTAATCGAAAACAAAGCAAACATGATGAATTAAAATGAAAATACTGTACATCATAATGCGTAATTTTATTATTATTATTATTATTGTTATTATATATATAAATATAATATATTAGAAGGTTTCAAAATTAATATCACAAATCTATTTATTTTTTCAATTTATATTTCAACATAGAAAAATGTTATTGAAAAAATTATAGTTATTTTCCAAATGCATCACTTAAATTGTTAACTTTGAAACCCTTCATTGTAGCATTGTAAAAATGCTATTTAAAAAATAATACTTGATTTCAACTTATTGAACCCTCTAATAAAATAATTTGTTATTATTAATTTCCTTTTATTTATTTAAATATAGTTAGTTTTTTCTTATTATTAATAGATAAATTTTTGTTTAATTTAATTTATTTATATTATTTATTTAAATACGATTTTGAAATTATTTTAATTATCATTATAATTATTTTTAAATTTTATAATTTTTATTTATTCTTTTTTATACAATAATTGTTTCAAATTTTAAATAAAATAAATTTTTAATATTATTCTTCAATTGATACAAAATTAATGCAAACAATTCCAGTCAAATTGAATGTGTATCATCATAGTCTTGAAGAAGATAGAGCATACAATTTTGTAACCATAATGCATAAATAGAACTTAATGCTAGGTTATACAATATATCTTTTCTCTTTAAATGTAATACAGTATATTTGTTTACTTGGTGTAGATCTAAAAATAATAATTTAAATTTAGAGAAGCCTGGAGTAACTATTTAAAAATGCTTAACAAATTTAAAGTGAACTAAAGATTGAGTAATTTAAACAAACACATTTGACAACTCTAAATGCAATTGAAATAATTTGAAGTGTATTATATAATAATGAATAAGTATTTATTCTTGTGAACTTTCTTTATTGATTTTAATTCCAATTGAACTTTATATTTGCAGGCCAAATGAAATGATTAATGTAAAGGAAATGATTTGAAAAGTAATATAATAGGTTTTTATATTCTTGATCCAGGAACTTTTTTGCTAATTTTAATTCCACTAGTTAATAAAATGATCTTTATATTCAAGTATATAAAATAATTAATGTGATTAAAATGATTTGAGGGTATTTCATAATAGTAAGTAAGTATATATACTTAACTTTTTTGCTAATTTAATTCCTCGAATAAAATGATTTGAAAATTAACATGCAAAGGTAAAATAAGTATTATTTTCTTGAGCCAGAATCTTTTTTTTGATTTTAATTCGAATAGTTAATAAAGTTTCTTTATATAACAATTATATAAAATAATTAATGTAATCAAAATAAATTTAAATAATTATTTATAAATTTGCTTTGTTGATTTAATACCAACAATTAATAAATGATCATTATTTTTACAGGTCACATTAAATGATTAAGGGATGATCCACAGTTAAAGGGTATAAATTTTATAGTAAAAATCAGTAGGCATATGACTAGTTACCTTATATAGTAAGTGGAATCTCAAGTGCTTTGATTTTTAAGAAAAAACTCTATAGTAGCTAATTGAAAAATACTTATATCAAGACCCTGGATCGGATAGCGCAGTGGTTAGCGCTCTGGGTCTTATTCGCAACATCACCAGTTTGAGTCTAGTAGATGACAAAAACTGTGTTGGGACCACGAATAGTAAGGATCTACAATGAGGCATCGAACATTCTCTCATTTTCAGACTTGGTACTACAGCTACAATGAGTTGCGTGACATAGCCACAGAGGTCATGCAACATTCAGAAAAGGAAAAAAATCTGACAAGAAATGTTGTAAATATATGGACCATCCACTATAAAAGGAACATTATGAATGGGAAATGAAAACAAGGATATTGACTGAATTAGGAAGCTGGGCACCTAGTAACACTACACCAACCGAAAATAGGAAGTAGCTCCCGGGGTAAATGATAAAGAGCAAAACTATATAGCAGGCAGGTGGAGTATGTAGTTTCTTAAAGCTGCCTATGATCCAAGAGATACGGGGTACTGGAGTGTGGTTAGCTGGCTGGATTTAGCTAGGAAAAACAGACAATTGGAGGAAGGTATAGAGTAGTTGGTAAACTCTACTATATATGTAAGACCTTTGAAATAATAAGTTAATAAAAGAGCGTTAATAGCGCCCTTGGGTATACTACCAAGGAAATTTAAAAAAAAATACTTATATTATATGATCAATCAAGCTAAGTTCAGTAATTTGACTATCATTAGAAACACAAAAATTAGCTCTACTTTTAATTAAGCAATATAAAAAAGTTACTTAATTAAAAAAATACTTTTATATATAAGCAAGCCAGATTCCTATACTATAAAAAAACATATAGGGTGTGGCGACATAGTGAAGCTGTCTAGTTGTCACCCCCAAGCAGCAGGTCTAGAGTTCAAATCCCACTGGAAATGAATTGGAAAATAGACCTGTGTTATGGTAACATTTGTTCATCGATCGGTCAGGTAAATTACCTGTAACCTTGGTACCACCATCTTGAATGGGAGCATCAGCGCAGTTGTGTAAATTACACAGACAAATCCAAGGGACTGAAACAATTGAAACTTATTTGGCAAGCCCCGAGTAGGGAGGTAAGGAAGATCCTCCTACGGTGCTACAGAAGCCCTCTCAACCGGAGACCAGAGAACTAAACAAAACATACCCTATGGCAAGAGGGACACCAACCTGGCCGCCGGAGTCGTACCGGAGGAAAAGGACCTATGCTTCGGAAGTAGGTACCAAGGAAAGGGAGTCCATTGGCACATAAAGCTAGGCGACCAATTTAGTGAATTGACGCGTCTAAAAAATCTTCACCTGGGTCACCCAACAGGTGGACAATGTGCCACTCAGGTGGAAACGGGTCAGTCCAAAAAAAGGCACCACACGGGTTACTCGACAGGTGACCCATTGGGTAACCCGTCGGGTCACCTGGGTCAATTAAAAAAATTACAGGTGGTTGGTGATTTGACCCAGGTGGGTAACCTATAGTTGGTGGTAGAATTAATTTTACAAATTAATATGGCTACGGCATTGCCATATTTTTTGCCGTAATTGCTGTGAGCCGTAATGCCGTAATGCTGTAAAGTCGTAATGCTATAAAGCTATAATGCTGTAATGCCGTAATGCTGTAATGCAAAAATACTATCTGCTATAATACTGTTTATTAAAATTCTGTACTGCATTATGGTTTCCTTTAAATAATTTACTATTAAATATTTTTCGAATTTGATTCTGTCGACTTCACAAATTTGCATTAATTTGTCTGTCCGTGGGTGACCCGTGGGTTGACCACGGGTTACCCATGGGTCAACCTACGGGTCACCCGCGTGTTGACCTACCCGTTCTCACCCAGGTTGTTGCAACTTGACCTGGATCACCCACCCACCCGCGGGTGACCCAGGTGACACCTATCTGGGTCAACACTAGACCAATTCTTCTGGGCCAACTGGCTTGGTAGTTTGGAAGGGATCGGTATAAAGTTGGAGGTGTCAGATGTGAGTACTGGGGATCGGAATGAACCCTGCAAGGGCAGACGAAACTGACCGACCAACCAGAAGTGGAAGCATGGAGGTGTGTACGTATCAAAGCCCAACGGAGCTCTGTGTGCACCCATTGGGATTCTTCGGACGTTAAGAGGATCTGGGACCACCAATAACAGGTATAGCTGGTATTAGTGCATGTAGTGGTAGATCGGGTTGGCCGAGCCTCATGATGCCATCCAACTATATTAGGGACTGGAAGCTTTGGCAAAACATGCCTGGATACTCATCACCATAGCGGGGAGTACAGTCATTCGCACATTTCTGAATTCAGAACGTTAAATCCTGGGCCCTAAGTTGCAGGAAAATCAGCTAGTTGCAGTAGCATGCAGGCTTGAGATACTTACCCGATGTGGTAGAGGCAGCTGCATAGCTTGAGATACGAACTCCTGAGAAGTACGCCATTAAGGGATCTTCTGGGTCACCAGATTGCAGATATACCAAATTGGAAGCAAAAAGTGCCTACCTGGAATTACATACACCAAATTGGAAGTGATAATATTAGAAAATGTGGGTAAAGTGGTGGACATGTGAATACTAACAGTTGGTTGGGAAAAAAGGGTCGTCCAAATCCAGGCTAGCTATATAAATAGGAGTATGGTAGGCTCTGGTAGGTTTAGGTTATGGATAAATTAGTCCAGGTCTCGGTACTTAGTAGATAGTATAATAATTGTAAGCAATATATTGTAACGATTAATATACACTCAATAAAGTCCAGAGGCATGATCTCACCTTAACATTAAAAAAAAATAAAAAAATAAAAAAATAAAAATAAAAAAACATATGAATTTTCAATTTTGATTATTATAAGGTTTATCATTTTATATTTTCTTTAAAAATTAAAAATGATTTATCACTTAAACTAATTGACTGATTTGACAATATTATGTACTAGTAAATAATAATTTATTTTTTATTTTATAAACTTGTTTGCTAATTTAATTCTAATAATTAATTTTTCTCTTTACAAGCCAAATAAAATAATTAGGCTAATTGACTAATTTTGATAGATATTATGTACTATAAATAATAAGTTACCAGTATGTTCTTGACTTGTAAACTTGTTTGATAGTTTTATCACAGTTTGTAAAATGATATAACATTTGATCAATTTGTAGATTACTGCACACTAATACAGTTGAATACATTCACTTGAACAATCATCTAATTGTTGTTTAGATGGCAATTAAATGATAGTTTTTTTAGTAAGCATAATAGATATGGCTAACAAATTTATAAAAATAATACATTAATATTGAATTTTGGACCAAAAAATGCTCTTTACAATTTTTTACAATTATGCAATTTGCAAACTGCAATAATTCTAATAACTTTATCTTTATGTACAAGCTAAATAAATCAATTAACACAATTGAAATAATTAATACATTAATTTGCTTTGCAATTTTAATACCAATTGTTAATAATTAATCTTTATGTTTACAAAATTAATAAAATAATTATAATAATTGACTAATTTTATACATATTATAAGAGAAAAAGAGGCACCCTAGCATCTTATATCAAGACAAAATCTGGCAAAAGGTTTTATTTTTGGTTTATTTTATTTTATTTTTTTTATAATATAATTAGTTTGATCGTGACACTTCACTCCATGCATCTTATTTTTTTTTTAAATTAAATTACTATTAAAATTCTTTTACAGAACTTTTATTTCTTGTAGTATACACAATATATAGTTAAATTTGATTAATTTATATTAAATTATCTTGATTCTGCTATAATTTACTGTAAATAATTCTGTTATAGGATTTGCTCATATAGTATAATAGTGGTTAAAGTAAGTTGATATTATATTATTATAATTTTTACTTTTATTTGATGTAAAAAATTTTATTATAGAACTTACTATCTGATGACAACAGTATATAGCTAAGGTTGAGTTTATTATATTAGAATTATTCTTTCTAGCTTAATTCAGAATTTATTCGTTAATATGGTTTATACTCTAGTATCAAAATTATTGTGATTTTTGCAAAAAATTTTATTATAAACTTACTCGCTATTTTAGTTGTCACAATATGTAGTTAAAATTGAATTGGTTTTATTAGATTATCATAATTTATTGTGTAGAATTCTGTTACAAATTTTATTTTCTAATACAGTATATATAGTGGTTAAGGTTGAATTAGTATTAGAATTATCATGATTTCTACTTTTAAGTGAGCAGAATTAAACTTTATACTCATACTATTATTTATTAAATAATTAAATGATTATAGTTAATAATATATACATTCTTCTAAAATACAATCATTAAAGCAAACAGAATAAACTTTGTGCTAAATCTAGTGATTATTTGAATAGATAAATAATTATAGTTAATAATATACACATCCTGAGACACAATCATTAAAGTGATCAAAATTAAACTTTGTACTTACTCTGGTATTTTATCAAATGAATAAATGATTACAGTTAATAATACATACATTCTCCTTAAATATGATTATTTAAGCAAATAGAATTAAACTTTGTACTGACTCTAGTGATTTTATTGAATGGATAAATGATTACTATTAATAATACATTGAAACACAGTCATCAAAACAAATAGAATTAAACTTCATACTTATCTTGGTGATTTCACTGAATGAAAATAATTACAGTTAATATTGGATACATTTTTCTGAAACATGATTGTTAAAGTGAACAGAATTAAGCTTTGTACTCACACTAGTAATTTTATTGAATGGATAAATTATTATAGTTTATAATGCATAAGGTGATCGTACCTAATTCTGTGAATCGCACTAATTCTGTGGATTATAATATTTCATGATATCTTATGATCCCATGATCCAATTTGGAAAATTTTGGTATCATTTGAATTGTCTCACTGAGATGATTCTAATGGTACCAAAACTGTACCAAAGTTAGCTGAATTAGATTACAATATCCTGAGATAAACGATATATTTATTATTTTTTGAGATCAAATTATTTTTGTAGAATTGTGTATCTCATAATCCTGTGATCCAATTTGGATGATTTTGGTATCATTTGAATTGTCTCACTAAGACAAATCTAATGACGCTAAAATCATCCAAATTGGATTACAGAATCCAGAGATATAAGGTGTTTTCTGTGATTAAATATTTTTCTTGAATTGCATATCTCATGACTCTGCAATCCAATTTGGATGATTTAGATATCATTCGAATTGTCTCAGTAAGACGATTCAAATGGTACCAAAATTGTCCAAATCGAATCACAGGGTCCCAAGATACATGGTACTTGGAAAATTGATTTTTTGTGCATACAATACATTTAAGTGACCAAGTCTATTAATAAAATCTTGTCTAAATCCTGTAAAAAAATTTATATTATATATAATTTAGTGTAATGAACATATTATTTAGCAAACTTTGTTCAATTTACTTAACAAATATCAAGTTCATTATGTATCCACAGAATTAGACCCATGGCTTTAAAATTCTCATAAATTATACGGGTTGTAACTTTTATTATTAAAAAAAATTTTAGTATTAATGTATAAAAAAATTTTACATTTAAATAATAAATTGATTGTATATTTTATTTATTAAATTTTACAAATAAATACAATCTTTTGACAAACTTTTATATGTGACAAATAAAAATTTACAGAATTAGATATGTTCACCTTATATTCTTCTAAAATGATCATTTAATCAGAATTAAACTTTATGCTCAACCTGGTAATTCATCGAATGATAAATGATTATGGTTAACAATATATACATTCTTCTAAAACATGATTATTAAAATGAACAGATATATTATTATGGTTAATAATATATATGTTCTTCTAAAACATGATTATTTAAGCAAACAGAATTAAACTTTGTACACTCTAGTACTATTTTGTGCATTTTATTTTTTTAAGCCAGAATACATTTGTATTAAAAAATATATTGTAAAATGTATTATAAAAAATATATATTATATTTAATAAAATAAATATATATATAAGTGTTGTGTATATGAGAATGAAAATAAAGATTTCTTAAATAATTGATGATTGATGCTTTTAATAGTTTTAGTAAAATTAAGTAATTATAGTGATACCTATATTGTATATATTGTTAAAAAAAATTAAATTGTTGATTATTAATTTTTAAAAACTCTCAAATTTATATTCTCATGCACTTATATAATTTAAGACTACAGATACATACTAGTTTAGAACAAAAAGTCATTAATTTGATAATTATTTGCAATTAATATAATAATCAAGCAAATACCCAGTATACATAAATAAACTCTCTTAATGTACTAATGATTGGTACCATAATTCAAATTGTGATATGTAGTATGTAGTAATTATTTACTACAAAAAGTGGTAATTGTAGTAATATTTACTACATCGTGTAGTAAACATTATTACATTTAGTAAAATATACTATATGTAGTAATTATTTTTATATGTAATAATACTTTATTCAATGTGCAATTGACTAATTCAAATATTATTTGACGATCATAGCTATAGAATACGTAAGTAGTAAATGTAATCAAACCTTGAACCTAAAGTTATATGGCATTAAATAAACAACTGATTATAGGAATATATCAGTTAGATCAGTAAAGTTTATGCATACAGAGTTTATTAGAGTTAGCAATCAAATCTAAAATCTAATAGTTGGGTAATAAGGTATATCAGTTAGCTCAGTAGAGTTTTATGCATGCAAAAAATTATTTGCAATATTTATAATTATTAGTATACATTGGTATATAATAGTGCAAAATCACATACATTTAAGTATAAATATAGGAATAAAGAAATAAGTTAAAATAAGTTCTTTTTGCAAGTTAATATAAATAAACCTTATCATTGTTGGTAACTGCAAGTTGTGTTTAAAGGTGTGAGTTGTAATTGAAAGTGTAAATTGTAAAGTTGAAGTTAATATAGTAAATAATATTATATTATTACATATTATTATATGCAGTAATAATACTACATTAATATATAATTACTATATATAAATTAGAGTGCAGGACAGGTCGGGTTTAACCCAAAATTTTGTGGGTTGGGCTGGGTTTAGACACAGGTCAGGTTCAAATTATTGACCCATTATAAATTGAGTTTGGTTTGGGCTGGGCTTATTAAAGTATTGGGGTCGGATTTGGGCTCTGTTCATTGATCTGTGAAGCCCAATCAAACCCGATATAATTTAAAAAATTCTTATCCAAGAATTATAATTTGAGCAGAAATATAGTTGTTAGATAAAACCTTAAGGTTAAGTGCTAATGAAAACATAACCTAGATTCGTTTTTCATTTTTTAAAATCTTAAATGACAAAATGAATTTATTATTGTCATATTGTCATTGCCATAGCATCCAATCAACCAATTAATCAATTAATCAATCAATTATATGCTGATCGAGATATTGATTGCTAGTGAACTTTGAGGTGGCTGCTCTTACAAGCTCATAGACATCAGATATACAATTAAGAAATTTGTATTTTCCTCTATCAATATTGTAATTATTTATGGTAAATACTAATACATTATCTGGCAAACTCATATGATTCATGAAATTATTTCTTCTTGTTATTTTTTCATGTATTATATAATATGTTTATTTAAATAAAACCTAGCAAGCAACTCTCTACCAATCATGATCATAAATTGCTAGATAACACCAATATTGGTCAAATTGTTAAATACAGTAATTTGGCAAATGATTGGCTATACGTGCTGCAGAGCGGCACATGATCATTTGCCAAATTATCATTATTCTACAATTTTTGCCCAATATTGTATTTGTATGATCATGCATGCATTTCATAATATATATGGTTAGTACAATTCTGAAAGACAATAATAAAAAAACATTTTTATAATGATTATCATGTACATTAATCAAAACAAAACCTGTTAAAGCAATACATATTTGCTTAAACAATTCTTATACAATAGATAAATAAGTAATTATATAACATATTTAACAGTTTTTAGTTATAGTTAGATCAAACATCAAACCCCAAAATTTTCATAGTCCTCAGTTAGGCCATGCAAATTTAATTTTTCGTTTTGCATAACATGGTGTTTCAAAATTCTGGTTAGATTTTTTTTTAAAAAAAATAAATTAACTTTGCATAGTCTAAATTATTTCATGTTCACATCTAAGTTATGCAAAGTTAATTCTTGGTTTTTATAATATAGAATTAGAAAATTTGGTTTTTTTTATTGGACCTATTGGATAATTCTAGAAAATTGAGGTCATCATTAGGTGGAGCCAGAAAAAAAATTAAATGGCAAAAATAGCACAATAGAAATTTAAAAAAAAAAGATTTTTAGAAAAATTGGGTCAATAGCAACCAATCAAAACAGTAAAGCGCACAGACTCATCTCTCCTGTTTATTTTTTGTTTATATAAATTATATATATTATATGATATGAATTATTAAAATGATCAGGTCAAGTTGGTTCAGGTTGGGTTTTGAATCTGATCTGGCCTGCCTGTTATAAAAAATTTTTTATCAGGTCGGGCCCAGGTCAGTTTTTAAATAGACCCAGTCAGGTTTAAATAAACCCGAACTAGTGCTTCTAGGTCTGGTCTGGGTCCAGTCTGGGATCAGACAAGACTCAGACTCTAAATTTTACTAATTTTAGACTTCAGACTCAACTGTGAGTCTGGTCTGGGTCTGGTCCGAAGTCTGCAGACTGGTCTGATTCTAAATATAATTATGTATTTTTTGACGCTAAACAAGTTTACTTAGTGCATTTTGTAAGAATTAATTAGTAAAATTTTATGAATCATAAGATTTTATAGAATTTTATTAATAAAATTCTAAAAAATCTTATAATTTGCAAATTTTTATTAATTAATTCTAACAAAATGCACTAAGTAAACTTGTTTAGCACCTAAAAACATTTGTTTTTATTTTACTTAAAATTTAGAGATTTGATGCACAATTTTGGATTTTTGATCAAAAAAGTTAAATTTTAACATCTTATCTCCAAATTTCAAGTAAAATAAAAACAACCCTACCAATTTAATGTATTTTTAGATGCTTAACAAGTTTAGTGCATTAAGTTAGAAATAATTAGTAAAATTTTGTAAATTATAAAATTTTATAGAATTTTATTAGTAAAATTCTATAAAATCTTAAAATTCACAAATTTTTATTAATTAATTCTAATGAATCACATTAAGTAAACTTATTCAACACCAAACATACATTAAATAAGCAGGGTTGTTTTTATTTTACTTGAAATTGGAGAAAAAATGCTTAAATTCGACTTTTTTGATCAAAAATTCAAAATTATGCATCTTTTCTCCAAATTTCAAGTAAAATAAAAACAACCCTACCAATTTAATGTATTTTTAGATGCTTAACAAGTTTAGTGCATTAAGTTAGAAATAATTAGTAAAATTTTGTAAATTATAAAATTTTATAGAATTTTATTAGTAAAATTCTATAAAATCTTATGATTCACAAAATTTACTAATTATTTCTAACTTAATGCACTAACTAAACTTGTACAGCACCTAAAAATACATTAAATTGGCAGAGTTGTTTTTATTTTACTTGAAATTTGAAGTAAAGATTCTTAAATTTGGCTTTTTTGATCAAAAATCCAAAATTATGCAATTTTTCTCCAAATTTCAAGTAAATAAAAATGACCTTTCTGATTTAATGTATTTTTAGATGCTAAACAAGTTTACTTAGTGTGTTTTGTTAGAATTAATTAATAAAAATTTGTGAATTGTAAGATTTTATAGAATTTTACTAATAAAATTCTATAAAATTTTATGATTCACAAAATTTACTAATTATTTCTAACTTAATGCACTAAGTAAACTTGTTTAGCACCTAAAAATACATTAATTCAGCAGGGTTGTTTTTATTTTATTTGAAATTTGGAGTTAAGATGTTAAAATTTGACTTTTTTGATCAAAATTCCAAAATTGTGCATCAAATTTCTAATTTTCAAGTAAAATAAAAATAAATAGGCCGCTTTAATACATTGTTAGTGCTGAACAAGTTTACTTAGTGCATTTTGTTAGAATTAATTAATAAAATTTGCGAATTATAACATTTTTTAGAATTTTATTAATAAAATTCTATAAAATCTTATAATTCATAAAATTTTACTAATTTATTCTAACAAAATGCACTAAGTAAACTTGTTCAGCACCAAAAAATACATATAAATATATTCAGACTCAGACCAGTCTGCAGACTTCGGACCAGACCCAGACCAGACTCAGACTTGACTAAAAAGTCTGAATATAAAAGTCTGAGTCCGGTCCAAAAATCAGACCAGATTCAGACTTGACTAAAGTCTGGTTTGAGTCCAGTCTGTAGGAGCACTAAGCTGACCCAACACAGCCCATCCCATACCCTAATATAAATAACTAATATTATATTGCTACATATTACTACATGAGTAATAATATTATATTACTATATAATTACTATATATAAATAACTAAAATTATATTACTACATATTACTATATGTAGTAATAATGTACATTACTATATAATTACTACATATAAAAAACTAATATTATATTACTAAAAAAAACTCTTTCCAACAATCACTTGTACAAATTGCTGAACAAAAGAAAAACAAAAAATTTTTTAGTAAAAGATGAAGCAGCTGTGTACTAATATTGGTTTTTATAAAGGTCAACCTTTTCCTATATTCGGGGGACTCCTTTATATATTCGACACGCAATCCAGAAGTGTCAGTTGTGCAAGATAACTAGCAGTGGGTGCCCTTGGTACAAGAATTTCTGGTAAAAGTTTTCTTTCGTCGATGAAGATATTCCAGTTTGGCTAGGCAGTAAACTAAAAAAATGAGTTTTTCAACACTCTCACTAAGGTTTTTTGGTTACAAGAACATTTTCAACCATATACCCACTACCATATTCATGCTTGATGCAGTTTTTCTGGAATTTTTGACAAAAAGTGGAAATCCGGCATACTCCCTCCAAAAGATCGGCATTGTTGTTCCTATCCTAATCGGGAAGAAGCCATGCAAGGTGGTAAACAGGAAGGATGTGTAATGAGACGTGATACAGTAGAGTAGGCAAATCTGCAAAATTAAAATCCAGAACGTTCTTTTATTTCATTTATGCACATATAATACTTTGGTGAGGCGTTTCCTTGTGCAGCATTATATAATTTTTATTATTAATGTTAGATTTTCTTTTATGTTTTGTTTTTTTTATGCCATTTAGTGGCATTTCGCTATCATGTACTGCGGCATTTTTGCCTCTTTCTTTTTCTTTCTATTGTTTCATTTTGATCTTATTGGGTTTTTCGTTTAGGGTTCGAAGCTTTCCCCCTTTATATTTTTTCCCTTTTATTTCTTGTTATGTTTTTTTCTAGTAGATTACCTCTACTCAGGAAGCTGAGAGAAGGAGGTTTAAAAAGTAGGCAGTCATGATAAGGCGTTCTGATTCAAACTAAGTTTGGAACAGTGCGGCAGGTCGCATCTAAGAATTCATCGAATTGAGCGAAATGTTGGATGATGTCAGACTTAGAATTTAAATAAGTACTTGTTTTTGGTTGCAAATTCAATAATTTTAAATAAAAGTGCTGGTGAGGCTGCCTAAGTTTAAAAAAAATATATATTATATTACTACATATTACTACATGTAGTAAATAAAACTATTTAACTACATAATTATTATAATTAAGGTTTAAATGGTATGTAAAAATATATGTAGTAAATATAATTGTAGTAATTGGCTATTTACAGTGCCATTCACTATGATGTACTATATGAATTCATGCAGAAGGTGCAGTACCATAAGTCTGGGCTTGAACTCGCAAAAAAAAAAAAAAAGTAGAATGCACCACATCTTAGCACTAGTAACTCTCAATTATACTTTATCATGTAAGCATCTTCACATATCAGAGTTGTTATGTGCACAATATGCAATAGCAGAAGAGAAAGTAATAAAATGAAGTACTATTTTTATTATGTATCTTCATAATTTCTAATAAAGTGTGTGTTTAATATAAAATCCAATTGAGAATAATATTTGCAGTAAATTAAAAAAAAAAATTTTGCCCATTTATCACAAATTTTAAAATCATGTAATGCAAAATAAAAACCAACTTTGCATAGCCTAAGTGATATACAGTATGTAAAATAAAGTTGAGTTTATTTGTATTGGATTAAATTTTGATTTCTATTATTACAAAAATAATATAGTTGTATTGAAGTTATTATAATCTCTATCATGAAATTAAAAAAAAGATGTTATATGAACTTGATATTAGTTTGTATTGAAATCATTGGATTCTATTGTCAGTTATCAAAAAAAATTCCTATTATCTATATTTTAGCCTGTCTAAGATACAAAGTCTACATAATAAACAAAAGTCAATTTTTTAAAAAACAAATTGGAGCAAATAAGAATTATTAATTCTTAGCATAGATCGATTGTGAAATTATAATGAAATTATAATACAAAATTATATGTCGAAATAATTACAGATTTAAAATTTATATCATAAATGATCATCTTATTCTAAAGTTTTCTACATCATGCCTTGAATATTATTTTGATTTTATATTATGCTTTTAGCTATACTTGCCAAATTTGGTTCAGCATTTTCAAAAACTAGATAAAGCAATAACATTGTATTAGATATATTTATAAATTTTTATGTCATGTGATCTGAACTATTCATAAATCTCATTTTACACATAAGAGACACTCTTGACAGGCAAAAATTTTATAATATAGAGTATTGATCATCTTGTTCTAAATTTCCCCACATCCTGCTTAGATCACGATTTTGATTTTTCAACAAATAATTATATCCTGTTTTTGGTCATACTTGTCAAATTTGTCCAAAACTGGATAGAGCCATTAATGTTAATGACATGTATTAGATACGTATATTTAATATAAATTTCTCATGACATGTGATCTGAACCATTCATACTATCTTATTTTCACATGTGCAAAATGATTAGTAAAAATATAAGAGACACTCATAACAGATAATAATTTTATAAAATTAGGACATACAATCTACTCTTATTAATATCAACACTATTAATATCAACCTAAACTATAAAATGTTTTTTATAAATTTTTATATATTAAAATTTCTTCATATATATCAACTTTAATATAATTTCTTGTTAATATCACTATCAATATAACTTTAAACAAATTCAAATGGGGTTAATATTAATGAGAGTAGACTGTACTGGTAAATAATAATTTATGATCTTGATTTTGCAAACTTGTCTGGCTAATTTTTTTCTAATTAATAATTAATCTTTATCTTCACAAGCCAGACAAAATAATTAAGTTGATTAACTATTTGATATATATTATGTACTAGTAAATAATAATTTTTAATATTGACTTGTAATAATATAATTCTAATAATCTTTATTTTTGTAAGCCAAATGAAATAATTAACACAATTTAAACTATTTAAAGTATATAATATAATAGTAAATAATTATTTATATTCTTTTATTTGTAATTTGCTTTGCATTTTAATACTAATTAGTAATAGTTAATTTTTATCTTCACAAGCTGAATGAAATAATTAATGACTTACAACTTTAATTTTGTGACCTTGTTTGACTAATTTTGATTTTAGTAATCAATAATTGAACTTTATTGAATAAATTAATTATTATAATTAAAAGATATTATATAATAGTAAATAATTATTTATAATTTGCTTTGCTAATTTAATGCCAATTGCAATATTAATAAATGGTCTTTATCTTTATGAGCTGAATGAATACCAATGATGAAGTAATATTAAGAGTAGGGTGAACATATATAATTTTTAATAGTGATCACATTGTAATCATATGAAATCAGGTGATTGACCAATTAGAGTTATAAACAATATAGGTCAACCAATTAGAATAACAATTTTTATATAACCTAAGAAAATTTGGAGTCATCTAAGTTTTTTTACCAATATATAAAGGTAGATTTTTTTAAATAATATAGGGTTAAAAATCTTACTATAACACAAAATAAGTTCATACCCATAGTACCTTTTTGAGCAATTTGATAATTAGATAAAGTATAATTAATATATAAATATAATATTAAATTTTATTTATAATATATAGTAATTAATAAAAGTTAAATATTATACAAATAGTTTTTAAGAATCAGGAATGGATAATAAATTATTTATGTAAAATAGTATTTAGGGGCATCATCGAATAATGGTAGGATCAAGCTTAATTTGATCAAAATTTAAATTAAACTTTTGGAAGTTATTTTATATAGAAAGTCTAATTTAGAAATATTGAATAACTTCTATATAGATACTGTAGTTATATTTTATTTGGTATCATTTATAGCTAATTTGAAATTAGAACATGTGATAAATTTTATGATGATTAGCAAATTTTGATATTTTTTGATAAAAATTTTTAGCTAGTATAAGATTATATTGAAGCAATATAGTAATCAAAAATTATATCACCAAAATTTATTATAACTACAGATGGAGCTTGAGTTGTTAAAAGTAAAATTTGCTATAATTATCTATTAGGATAAAATCAGCTTTTACTATAATAAAAACAAATAAAATGCAGGTTTTACTTTACCCTAACATGATCTACAAAGACAAAATTCACCAAATGTCATACTAATTTTCAAATCAGAACCCAAAATATACTAATAATCAATGTTACTGTTGCAATATCTAATCAATCAATTAATCAATCAATTATATGCTTCAATTGATATCAATTATTGGTGAACTTTGAGATGCTCTTTTCAGAAGCCTTTTTTTGTTAGATTTTTTTTAATTTTTACTACACATTCATTTTACTGGGGGACATCAAGAGAGGGGTGATATTAACTGAAAAAATAACTTTAAACGGCCTTATATATAAATAAAATTTAAATACTAATTAAACCAACTATATATATTTCAATAATTTATTTCTTTTAAGTATTTTTTTATATACTCACAATATTCTAAAATAATTTTTGTTTAATATAATATAAATATTTTGCAAAAAAGAATATATGAAGAACTGATATTTGAACTTTGAATTTTCATGTGTTTTTATAGCATGCAAAAGTGCCAAACAATAATTATATTTTGAATGGTCATAATGTTTCTTTTATTTTTTTGATTACTCATATAATCATTTACTATCGTATCAATGATTTGAGATAAAAGAAATGATAAAACTTGCAAATTATTTTAAGTTTTAATGAACAAAAAAAAGATGATTAAAATTTAATTTAAATCTGTGTTCCTCGACAAAATCAATATAAAAACCTGTGCACCTAAATTTGATGTATGCCAGCATAAATTTAATTTGACATAAATTTGGAATTAACAGAAATCATGAATTGACATATAACATACTCCTTTGCGAAAATCTTATATTTTTTCGAAAGCAATAAAGTATCCTTATTTAGTGTAAATTATTAATAATATAGGTCTCTAACAGGAAATTTGGTAGATTAAAGATCACTAAACCCAGTGATATCTTTGTGGTAATTACATCACATGGTAAATCATTCGGCCTAAGTTAGGGTTAGTGTCAGGGTGGTGATAGTATAGTTTAGCCTGATTTAGTAAACAAATAACGTAATTGTATGATTTCAATGATTGATGATCACTGGGTTCAGTGATCTTTAAGTGTCCCAGAAATTTTCATAACAAAGTGCTAATTTAGCTTTTTACTAGCACTATTAACGAGGTTTCGATGAGACTTTTTGACTGAGTATGAAAATTAGAAAATTTTCATACTCAGTCAAAAAGTCTCGTCAAAACCTCATTAATAGTGCTAGTAAGAAGCTAATTAGTGCTTTGTTATGAAATTTACTGTTAGAGACCTATATTTACTAGTGATACGGGCCGATCATATTGTTAAAAAAACTTACAGTCAAACAAGAATGCAAAATAGTCTTATAATTTGATCTTCTCAATATTAAAATAGTCAGAATTACATTCGATTGCTAAAAAATTACACGGAGATGCATTTAGTTAGTCGGTATAATGATCAGCACATTATAAGCACACATACATATAATGTTACATAAATTACAAATAGTAGGAAGAGTGTATGTGATGCATATATATAGTGGATCTACTATATGCGAATAGGAAGTGGTTATAAGAGGGCCCGATGGGTCCTCTTATGGCCGGTGATCTACCGGGTTATTTTCTCATAGATGGAAATAAAAGTGATAAAGTATGACGGTGGTTTACTAACTTATAATCGATAATCAGTGCTTTAATTAGCGAGCAATCAGAACTCCTAATTGACTAGAAATTTATAGAAATGTCGACTATTCGATTTTGGTTGGATAGATAGTTATCGACTGCAAGCACTAACTTGAGAATGTTCTACGCGTGATTTAACTAATAATTATAAGTTATACAATGAAATTCTATCAGACGAAAAAAATTTAACTATATACCGGCCGGGCTGACCTGCAGGAATGTGGGTCTAGGGTAGGGATGGGTTCGGTCGGCTAATAGTCGGCTAGCCGATCAGCTATAGCCGTAGTCGATGTAGTCGACTATAACGGCTTAGCTGACCGGTTAGCCGATACCAAATTTTTAATTTCCTGGCTGATAAATTATAATTATTGTTTAATTCAGCATGAAGTGTACAAATTATATAGAATTATTGAAAGAAATACCCTAGCATCTTCCATCTTCCCCAGGATCGCCGTCACTTTTTCACTGTCACGTGACTATGCCCAAAAAACTTCAAGATCGTTTAAGTTAGTGCTAGGGTTCCTATAGGGCTTGATGCTAGCAAAACATTAGTAGAATTGATCAAGGAATTTTTTTTGTTAGAGCGCGAAAGGTGATTTCTTATCAAATTTGAAAAAGCGAACGTTTTGTTTTGATCTTCCGCTGGTGTTACGTTACACCCGATCTCGTTATTTATTGGCTAAAAATCACGTGATTGTGAAATTTTGACGGTCAAAATTTGCCCACACTCATCTCCAATAGGCCAAATGATCTACTGTTCAAATTTGACCAGAATTGGATTGTTTTGAAATGTAGATCGGATCTTCAATATTTTGATTATTTTGATTGGCTGTTTACAGCATGTGACCCGAACTTTTTTCTCGCCACCCCTAGGGTACTCTAATATGTATAGCTGTATAACATAAAAATATAATTATTTGGCACTTGTTTATATGTTTGATTGAAAAATTGATTAAGAAATTGATCAAGTAATTTATCGGCTATAGCCGGCTATAGCCGGCTAGTAGTCGATAGTCGATGATAGCTGACCGATAGCTGACCTAGCTGACCGAACCCATCCCTAGTCTAGGGCCGACCCGCCCGCCCGCCCGGCTGATGGGCCGAGGTCAGCCCGTATCACTAATATTTACACTAAATCTATGGTGGGTTTTACAAAAATTTAAGATTTCAGCAATGTCATAAATTCCTGGTTTTAGTGCAACTGCGTTATTATATGATATTACGGCGATCTCAAAGTAACACAAATATCAAATCTGGTGTGCTCATATAAGTACAATGAGAAAGCATGTACACTAGCACAGCCCATTAACACGTGAAATCATACACCCAATCAAAAGCCAGATTTTGCTCGCACCATTCTAGATAGCGTTCATGGTATTATTTTTGGAAAAAAGTATTTCGGCACTGCTAAATTCTTTATATGAAACCCGAAATAATTATACTATATGGTATTTTGATGAGAAGAGTTCAAAAAATTTCTGCAATAATTTCGGCAAATATGAAAATTAATTTCGGCACTATATAAGACTAATTTCGGCTGTCTAAATGCCATAATTATTTTTTTTTATTAAGATGGGCAATTTAGGCACACATGTATAAAGGGTTAATGACGATACAGTACGTCATTAATCATGCAAATGGTCAATAATAATTTTACAGATTATATGAAATCAGATCATAATGAAATTGGAACTTATTTTATGTCTGATTTTTAAACTTTTTTGGGGCCTTTTTTGTTAGATTTTTTTATAGTTAAGGTTTAGGGTTAGAATTATTAAGAAAAGAGTATATGTGGATTTTGGTAGAACTTATATTTTTAATTTGAGACCCCTAAATTTCACAATAATCGATTTCATTATGATCTGTAACAATAATTATAAATTTAAAATAGTTATCGCCACAAATTATATCAAAAAAATTTACCCACAATCAGATCTCAAAAATGGCAAAGTGCGATTAATTTTCATCATAAGACTCATAAGACGTATAACTTCCAAATTCAGCACGAATACATACCTTTAAAAGGTTAATTCATATTCACACTCATATCAAGCAAACGATTACTGTACATAAACATTCACAGTACATTTTGTAATTTGAAAATAGCGACGATTTAAAAATGTATATTGTACATAGTGGTCGTACCCAGTGTAGGAAATTAGTGTTCTCAGAGTTCTCATGAGAACACTGTTATAAATTTGTGAACAGTAAAATTTTTTTACTGTTCACCAGTGTTTAAAATAGAAATTTTAATTTACCGGTACATGCACCTGTTATATAAAAAAATACCGGTTCAAAAAAAATAAACCTGCATTAGTAGAAAATGATCATCAGATCATTGGGATGCACGCACCGGTTACTTCAAAAAATTCCGGATCATGCATCGTTTGTTGCACCGGCCCAATTTTAAAATACCGGTATATGCAATATAAAAAACGGTAGATCCGGATTTTTATCATGCTATTTTATACACTGCTGTTCACTATTAAAAAATTTTTTGAGAACAGTAAAATAATAATATTGTTCTCATAAGTATTATAATTAGCTATATAATTTTATGCCAAAACCAAAATTGATAAAAATTCTTATTTAATTTTGATAAAAGGGATATTAATTTGCTATAATAGCAAAAATAACAACTACATTTATTGGAGTTTTTTTTTTTAGTGAGAACACTAACCAATTGGTTGAGAACACTTGTAGCTAATATACTGTTCTTATGAGAACAGTGTTTGAGTCCGAAATTTCCAACACTGGTCGTACCCTAGGGTACAATAACCGGTTAATTGTTAGGCTATCCAGATACCCGAATTATAAAACTGATAAACAGATAAATTATTGAGGTATCCGGTTAACTTAAGATATAATATAGGATAATATAGGGTAAAATACAATTATACTGTAATAAAAATTTTAATTTGCGTATTATTTATATACTAGCATCACTCGGTGTAAAACTTGTCTACATAATAAATTTAATGTATTTTAAATAAGAACATGATTTTAATATTTCGATTGTTTATTATATTTATTTAATAGGTGATATAAATCAATTACACTTTAAACTTATATTTCAGTTTTTTGTAAGTATAATAAAAATTATTATATTATATATATGAATACAGTAAGTACTTACTTTATGTTTTATTACATATTTTACACAGTACAGAATACTATTATTGTTCCACGTCATTTCTGAATTGACGTGTGTTCTTTCTGATTTTCATCTTGTATGCAGATCATGTAATAAATTACTGATAATAATTACTTATTGTTCCACATCATTTCTGAATTTAATTCTGAATGAACATGCGTTCTTTCTCGATTTTCATCGATTATGAAATGCACAGCAATGTAATAAATTACTGATAATAATTACTTATTAATAATTACATTGATTTTTTTTCATTAATATATATAAAGATTATTCTTTTATTGTTTCGTCGTTATTTTTTGTATTGGCGTAACAGAAGAACTTCACATGCCTAAACAAAAATAGGAATAACTTGGGGATGCAAGTTTTTTATGTCACGAAAAAGATAAATTTATGTTTGTTTAAAAAAAATTTAGTAATTATCTTCTAGACATGACACCCGACCAGATTCCTGCCGTTGCCGAAAAACAAATGTGGATGTGTTCTACGCAGGGAATGTAAAAATTATTAATTACATTGTTAAATATATATGAATATTAGAACTATTCTTTTAATGTATGAAAAGTTAGCATTTAATATTTAGACGAGCATATAGTGATTCATTTTTATTCGTTTTAATTTATTTATTTATTTATTTTTCTAATTTTTTTTACTTTATTATTATAGAGTTACTTTATTTGATTTATGCATTAATACTGTATATATAGATCAACAATCATATAAATATCTTATCCGGATATAACCGTTATCCTTTTATTTGAATAGGATATAATAAATAGTTATTGGATGTGTAGCATCCAATAACAGTTTTATTTGGCAGGAGAAATGAGAATACCGTGATCCGAAGGATCACGGGATGATCATTTTGGATGACAAATAAAATAAGTATCTGGCTTTGAATTTAATGTGCTAACCTGGGCCCCGAAGGGGCTCAGGTTGTCAAGCACATTAAATTCAAAGTCAGATACGCTGTTATTGGATGCGGAACATTCAATAACGGATTTATTTTTCTTTTTCTGNCACCAGTGTTTAAAATAGAAATTTTAATTTACCGGTACATGCACCTGTTATATAAAAAAATACCGGTTCAAAAAAAATAAACCTGCATTAGTAGAAAATGATCATCAGATCATTGGGATGCACGCACCGGTTACTTCAAAAAATTCCGGATCATGCATCGTTTGTTGCACCGGCCCAATTTTAAAATACCGGTATATGCAATATAAAAAACGGTAGATCCGGATTTTTATCATGCTATTTTATACACTGCTGTTCACTATTAAAAAATTTTTTGAGAACAGTAAAATAATAATATTGTTCTCATAAGTATTATAATTAGCTATATAATTTTATGCCAAAACCAAAATTGATAAAAATTCTTATTTAATTTTGATAAAAGGGATATTAATTTGCTATAATAGCAAAAATAACAACTACATTTATTGGAGTTTTTTTTTTTAGTGAGAACACTAACCAATTGGTTGAGAACACTTGTAGCTAATATACTGTTCTTATGAGAACAGTGTTTGAGTCCGAAATTTCCAACACTGGTCGTACCCTAGGGTACAATAACCGGTTAATTGTTAGGCTATCCAGATACCCGAATTATAAAACTGATAAACAGATAAATTATTGAGGTATCCGGTTAACTTAAGATATAATATAGGATAATATAGGGTAAAATACAATTATACTGTAATAAAAATTTTAATTTGCGTATTATTTATATACTAGCATCACTCGGTGTAAAACTTGTCTACATAATAAATTTAATGTATTTTAAATAAGAACATGATTTTAATATTTCGATTGTTTATTATATTTATTTAATAGGTGATATAAATCAATTACACTTTAAACTTATATTTCAGTTTTTTGTAAGTATAATAAAAATTATTATATTATATATATGAATACAGTAAGTACTTACTTTATGTTTTATTACATATTTTACACAGTACAGAATACTATTATTGTTCCACGTCATTTCTGAATTGACGTGTGTTCTTTCTGATTTTCATCTTGTATGCAGATCATGTAATAAATTACTGATAATAATTACTTATTGTTCCACATCATTTCTGAATTTAATTCTGAATGAACATGCGTTCTTTCTCGATTTTCATCGATTATGAAATGCACAGCAATGTAATAAATTACTGATAATAATTACTTATTAATAATTACATTGATTTTTTTTCATTAATATATATAAAGATTATTCTTTTATTGTTTCGTCGTTATTTTTTGTATTGGCGTAACAGAAGAACTTCACATGCCTAAACAAAAATAGGAATAACTTGGGGATGCAAGTTTTTTATGTCACGAAAAAGATAAATTTATGTTTGTTTAAAAAAAATTTAGTAATTATCTTCTAGACATGACACCCGACCAGATTCCTGCCGTTGCCGAAAAACAAATGTGGATGTGTTCTACGCAGGGAATGTAAAAATTATTAATTACATTATTAAATATATATGAATATTAGAACTATTCTTTTAATGTATGAAAAGTTAGCATTTAATATTTAGACGAGCATATAGTGATTCATTTTTATTCGTTTTAATTTATTTATTTATTTATTTTTCTAATTTTTTTTACTTTATTATTATAGAGTTACTTTATTTGATTTATGCATTAATACTGTATATATAGATCAACAATCATATAAATATCTTATCCGGATATAACCGTTATCCTTTTATTTGAATAGGATATAATAAATAGTTATTGGATGTGTAGCATCCAATAACAGTTTTATTTGGCAGGAGAAATGAGAATACCGTGATCCGAAGGATCACGGGATGATCATTTTGGATGACAAATAAAATAAGTATCTGGCTTTGAATTTAATGTGCTAACCTGGGCCCCGAAGGGGCTCAGGTTGTCAAGCACATTAAATTCAAAGTCAGATACGCTGTTATTGGATGCGGAACATTCAATAACGGATTTATTTTTCTTTTTCTGTCATTACGTGGCGTATAACAACTGTTATACGACCCACGTTTACTATGAAAAAGAAAAATAAAACCGGTTATTAAATTTTGTTAAAGGTTACAACCTTTCGGATAAAAAGTTATCCGGGTACGAGCACTAATTGTACATCATTTTTTCATCACATGAACAAAATGATTAGTAAAAATGTACAGGACACTTGCGACGGACGATAATTTTATGATAATAGGAAGGAAAGGATAGGACATATATATTATGTTACACCTTAATTTCGCATTCATCTAGTTCGAGTAAGTATATACTTTAAGATGGTGCAGGATGTATATGTCGTAAGTTGGAATGTAATTAAATTGATTTTGAATTTCCCAAGTTAAATTAGGGTTAGGGTATGGGTGTTGCGACGGGGTAAACTGTGGCTCAAAATAAATTTTTCTTTATATCATGGGTCGTTGAATGCTGATATGGCTCAGATAGAATCTAGCCAAAATTAGTATAGTAAACAAATTGCTTGTTCACCCCGGTTTGAAGGTTGGAAGTCTGATTAATTTATCTGATATTTGATTTACCCGATTAACAGAATTTATCTAATTAGTTTGATTTATTTAATTATAGAATTAATCAAATTAGTTCAATTTGTTTAATTTATCAAACTTGATAACTTGTTTGTACAAGTAAGAGCAGTAGATTAGCAAACCAGATCATTAAGAGACGCAGTCATATAAAAAGTATAAATACGTTGTCTTTTGTCTTCACAATAAAGCAGCTCTTAAAGTTCGAGAGTTCTGAAGTCAGTTGAGTTCGGAAGCTTGAATATGAGGGAAAAGATCAGATAAAGTTCAATGTCGTTGAGTGATAACCTTCGAAATTAGAGTAGAAGTGTTAGCTCAAGTGAAATTCGTATTAAAGTCTAATCCCGTGATCTCATATTAGAGCCTCGTACGTAATCCAGAGCCCTATTTGACCCTAGTTACTCGGACCAAGTCTATCCACGCCTCCTTACCATTATTAAGGTTTAAATTAGAGTAGTTTAGTTAGTTTAGTAGTGTATAGTTGTGATATTTAGATTTAGGATATTTTTCACCCTCACAGTGTGCATATTGTAACTATTAAGGTGGGAGAGCACATACTTAACACTAATAGTTACTAGGAAGATAAGTTTCTGATTTACTCGAATAAAGGTCTCTTCAGCACCATACTAGCTTACTTCCTTTATTTTTCTTAGGTAAAATCGGAGGGAACTTCTCTATCTATTCTATTGTATTGTATATCTTTATTGAAGTCAAATTCATTCGTTTATATACATTTGAATTTAATATACGACATTAATGTGTTGTTTGACACGTTAACGTGTTGTTTAACACGCTACGTGCTATTCAAAAATGGTGCTACTAAGCCTAATACGTTGACGTGCTATCGAGAATGTTTATAATCTGTGCGTATACGTGCTAACACGCTAACGTGTGTGTAATAATAACAGGACGGTTAGAGTTGATGTGAATGGCGAAATAAAAAATTTTGCGAAGATTTTACAAAAAAGGGTGATTATATGTCAATCCTCAAATTTACACAGATTTTGATTAACATTTAATGAATTATACAAAAATAGAAATGCATCAAGTTTACACAGATTTTGACTAACATTTAATGAATTATACATGAAAGTTATCTATACTAAATAAAGAGATGAAGATCTATATACAAACTGGGGTGTAAACTAATCAGGAAATTCGAATCTTCTAATGTCACACTTTCGAATTGACAATATGATAAAATCAACCCAAAATTGGGTTTTTATAAAAATTCAGAACCCATTTAATTCCTTTCCACTTACAGCATATATATATGTTATAGGTGGAAACGAAATTTAAGTGGATTCAGCACAGAGATGGCACCGAAACCTTTTTTGGCGATTCCGAAAGTTTCGGGTTTCGGATTATAGCTTCCGAAACCTTATCCGAAACTCGAAACCTCACCCGACACCCAAAACCTCATTCGAAACCGAAACCTCTGAACACAAAAAACTGCCCAAACTTCCATATATACATTTATTGCATTAATGTATTATATATCTCTTTCAAATGCGCTGATGTATGCTATGTATCTCTTCAGTATACATTAATCGCATTGATGTATGTTATATATCTCCTTAAAGAATACAATAAATTTTGAATATCCAACGCTATTTGAGCCGGAATGCATGCGTGCAGTCCTTTTTGTTGTTATGATTCACAAGTATAACATGAAAGGTGTAATTCCGGAGTTTATATTCTGACAATCAAGATTGCTTTTGCAAGCATCAGTTTTTTTACTTACTACGTAAAAACTGGATACAATATCAAGTAATAATAAATAATTAGTAAATCCATATCTACTAAAATGATAGAATTAATAAGTTACCGCAGAATTAAATAAATTGTTGGTATCAAAAGTCATCAAATACTTATCGATTCATCATTGGCAATTTTTTCTATCGCCCTAGAATTTTGAAATCAGTTGTAATAACCGAGGCAGTGAAAAAAACATAATTAAAAAAATGATCTATATAATGTTAAAATTTATTCAAAAATAATTTTACATTTTGGGTTCTTTAAAAATAAATCAACTTTATAATAAATTGTAAAGGCTTCAATATTTTATTTTTGGTTTCGGATTATAGGTTTGGGTTTCGGATTATAGTTTCGGGGTTTCGGGTTTCGGAGTTTCGATTTTTTTTAAAAAATCCGAAACTAGTTTCGGATTAGAACCCTTCCGAAACTAGTTTCGGGTAGGTTTCGTTTCGACGCCATGTTTGATTCAGCATTTATATATTAAACCCTATACTAATCAGGAAATTCGAATCTTCTAATGTCACACTTTCGAATCGTGACAATATGATAAAATCAACCCAAAATTGGTTTTTTATAAAAATTCAGAACCCATTTAATTCCGTTTCCACTTACAACATATATATATGTTGTAGGTGGAAACGAAATTTAAGTGGATTCAGCATTTATATATTAAACCCTATTTTGGGTTAATTTTATCATATGTACACCATAACCCTAACCCTAATTTAACTAGGAAAATCCAAATCCATTTAATTCCAAACGTGTTACAAAAAGGGATGATTATATTTATCTAAGAGATGAAGATCTATATACAAATTGAGGTGTAAACTAATCAGGAGATTCGAATCTTCTAATGTCACAATTTCGAATTGTGACAATATGATAAAATCAACCCCCAAAATGGGTTTTTTATAAAAATTCAGAATCCATTTAATTCCGTTTCCACATACAATATATATATATGTTGTAGGTGGAAACGAAATTTAAGTGGATTCAGCATTTATATATTAAACCCTATTTTGGGTTAATTTTATCATATGTACACCATAACCCTAACCCTAATTTAACTAGGAAAATCCAAATCCATTTAATTCCAAACGTGTTACAAAAAGGGATGATTATATTTATCTAAGAGATGAAGATCTATATACAAATTGAGGTGTAAACTAATCAGGAGATTCGAATCTTCTAATGTCACAATTTCGAATTGTGACAATATGATAAAATCAACCCCCAAAATGGGTTTTTTATAAAAATTCAGAATCCATTTAATTCCGTTTCCACATACAATATATATATATGTTGTAGGTGGAAACGAAATTTAAGTGGATTCAGCATTTATATATTAAACCCTATTTTGGGTTAATTTTATCATATGTACACCATAACCCTAACCCTAAGTTAACTAGGAAAGTCCAAATCCACTTAATTCCATTCCTACCTACAATATATATATAAAGATGTTTATTAGTAAATTATTTTAAATAGATTAAGTTCGCAACTTATGACAGTTAAGGTGTTTCAAGATTAACATATTTCGGAGATAAAATTGAATCTAAAAGTGTATTTGAAATTATGAAACATCAATATAAGAGTGTATTTGGTAATTCATAAATTATGGATTTAAACTTTATACTTGTAGTTTAATTGATACGTACAATCTAGAATAATGATAAAATAGAAAATTATTAATTAATCTTTTTTACTAATAATATTTACGTACGTACGCATTTCTGTATTAAGCTTAGCCAAATGATCTAATATATGTTTAGAAATTATCGTGTTTTAGTCTTCGTACAAGATTGCAGGATATCAGTATGGTATGGGTATAAAAATACGATTTTAATAATGAATATATATAACACTGTATCAGCATAGTACAAATTTAAAATAAGGGCATTTTATGCCTCATAATGTAAAAATTAGATCATTGCAAATCGGTTGATAGACAGACCTCATTTTGCATGAATGCAAACTAGTGATACAAATCGAAAATCCAATTAATCGATTAGTTGTAAAGTTGACAACTAATGATTTGAATTTTACAAAACTAACTTAGTCGATTAATCGATTAATCAATTGACCAGCTAATCGATTAATCAACTAGTCATTGCTAGCTTACGTGTATTTTACCAAGTTTAGTTTATTATTTATTCAACTAATCGATTAATTGACCAATCAATTAGTTGGTCAATTGATTAATAAACTAATATTAGTCGATTAATCGATTGGCAAATTAATCGATTAGTTGAATAAAATCGATTACCATAATCGATTAATTGGATAAATGATGGCTATTATAATAATTATTTTGTTTTATTCGATTAATTGATTAGAATTATCAAGAAGTCCCAAAGAATTGATTCCGATGGTACCGGATTCCGACATTTGAAATCCCGGAATGACAATATTTTATAATTCATTAACCCGAAACTAAATCCTGATAAAAAAAATCCCGTAAATAAGAATTAATTAATTATCTCGCATTTATTAATCGGAATATAATTATCCCGAATATAATAATTTAAATATAACTGATAATAATAAATTCTGAATGTAACATAAATATTGTAACTATTAAGGTGGGAGAGAGTATACTTCCTTTATTTTTCTTTAAGTAAAATCGAAGGGAACTTATCTACTTGTCTCCTATTGTATTGTATTGGGTTCTGTTGTATTGTCGAAGTCAAATTCATTCGTTTATATACATTTGAATTTAATATGCAACACTCACATTAATGTGTTGTTTGGCACGTTAATGTGTTGTTTAACACGTTACGTAATGGTACAACTAAGCCTAGCACGTTGACGTGCTATTGAGAATGTTTATACTCCGCGCCCCTTAACACGTTAACATGTTATGAGATTTTACAAAAAAGGTTAATTACTAACATTTAATGAACTATACAAAAATAGAAATGAACTAAATAAAGAGAAGATCTATCTACAAATGGGGGGTAAACTAATCGTGAAATTCGAATCTTTTAATGTCACAATTTTGAATTGTGACAATATCAATATTTTTGTATGGTAGTGCTATTATATTCGGGATTATTACATTCGGGATGATATATTTACGTAATTGCGATTCTTCACGATTATAACTATTCGAATGTCTTTTTTTTTTTGCATTTATGGGATCGTAGTTCTTCGAGATTTTAAACGACTACAATAAATTATATATGATAAAGTTATCGCTGTTAAATCAAAAAAAAAGAAAAAAGAAAAAAAGTTATCGCTGTTCGCAAAATGAAGTACATTTGATCAAATTTTGTAGATCATAGTTCACATGTACTGTACAATTACTTCGTCAATGAAGTGATCATCTTAATAAAAATTTGATGCAAATAAATTTTTACAATTTTAAGTTTTTTTTTATATCAATATCTTCAAAATAAAGTAAACCCTCTCTATAATCACACAGTTGGTTTCAAGAAATTCTGTGCTTATAAAGAATTGTGTTTATATAGAGGTTAAGTTTTTTATATGGTTTTCATATAAGTTTGTTCTAAAAATTAGTGTGATCATAAGTAAATGCGACTATAAAGAGTTTGACTATGGTAAAGTTTGACTGTGATACCTATTTCTCAAAACAACTTCGCACAATAGTTAGTTCATTATGAGCTACAATCTGCAAAACTCGATCAAATGTGCATCATTTTATAAACAGCGATAGTTAGAATTTTTTCTTATTTCACTTGTATTTAGTGAAAATGAATTATTAATTTAATAGCTCATAAAAATTTTTGGTAAATAAACTTAATTTGGTAATGCTTTAGACTTTTGACTTTCGGTAATTGTACATCATTATACAGATTATACAGTAGTGATTGTCAAGCTGATTTATACGAGATGGCGTGCACATTCATACGAGGCTACTATTATAATTTGTAAGTTTGTAGATTCTATAAAGGACTATCTTTTATAGTAAATAACCTATATTTAAAGAAAGCAATTCTTTTTTTTATAAAAATAAAGTTCAACACCATTTATCATAATTATATGGTATAAATTCTAACTTATAGTTTTGCAAAAATAAAAATATTTTAACCGTGCATAAATATATTATTTCATAAAATATTCATTGAATTGGTGAATATTTTATATATCTAGAAATCAGTTCGATAATACTGAATATCCGGATATATCATATATCATTCATAATAGAACACATCCCCCAATTTTTAACTACAAAGCAGCTAATCCTTACTTAAATTTTTTATATTATTTTTTTTTTATTTTTTATATGAATCCTTTTTAGAATGCATAATACGAGTATTGTTTTTTTCTATATAAACAGACAACCAAGATGACGATAATTTCGTTAACAAATCGATATTATATAAATAGACAACCAAACTAACGATAATTTCGCCAACAAATCAGATATAAAAAATATTATAAAATTAGTTATATACAGTATCAACCTAACCTAATAAAAAACTATGAACAAAAATTTTAGTTTAATAATCCTATTACTAGCAATTTTCTCAATGGTTAAGGCAAATGACAATTGGGAGAATTGCTTCACCGATGGCCTAAATGCTACCGGTATTTTAGATGTACAATTTGATCCTGATCCTATTTTTGCGCCTGGACCAAAGGTTACAACCTTTAAAATTAAGGGAGATATTGGAAATCTTGGTGCCGAACATGGCAACATTTTTTCCAATTATGCTGAAGTTACCGTCGATTACATGAGCAATCCTGAGGGTAACAATCCTGCTTATTTGTTTCCTGTTCCACCAGGCCAGAAGAATTTTGAAATGGAATTAGACATCGCAACGCATAGTAGTGTTCTTCAAAATCATGTGCTTGTATTTAAACTATCGGATTTAAATGAAGACATTGGATGTGTAAAGTTTAAAAGAACCGCTTTCACTCAATAATTTAGGATAATCCCTAAATACCATTCATATATAATACCGTATTAAATATTATATTAATATTATTTATTATTTAGTAATTTATTAAATTTTTAATATGAGTGCATTTTAATTAGAATTCATTTGTTATAGAAACTTAAATGTTTTATACGAAGCTATAAGTAGGATTAATTTACATTATTATTTTATTGATCAAAATTGTTGTTTATGAATTTATCTATTCAATTGTAATGTAATATTTTAATCGTTAATAAATTTAATAAATTATACCTTTTCTAACTCACTAAAATTAACATAAATAAAATAAGCAAATGGCCTACACAGGTTGTTCATAAACTTGTTATACTAGTGTAACTTAGGTAAAAATGAATACATATTTATCGCTGCTTTTTTTTTTATTGCAATTGTTGCTTCGTCTCGCAATAGTAATTCAATAACCTTTAGAGTATTAATCTGGTGGTTATCACTTTGACTATGTGTTTATAAATTGTGCTTGCGGTTTTGTTTGTTGCTGTAATTTTAGTTGCATGACGTAGCTTCAACTTGCTAGTAATTAATTTTGCGGCGTCAGTTGTAGTTTCGCTTCGGTGCGCTTACTTGCCGCTTTAGCTTTATTATATATGATTTTGTCTTTCTGGTGTTTAATTCTATGGCGTTCATTTGTTTGCTATTTATAAAATATAAGTTAGATACACAATGTAGTTGCGCTAGAAACCAGGAACGAGTTGTAAAAGTAAATTATGAGAGTTGCATAAATCTGTAAGTAAAAATTAACATTATCAAATTCGATTGTGCAAACCCGATCAAATTGCTTTATTACTTTATTACCAGTTGATTTAAATAAATTGTCCCAAACAATACAAAAGTATTAAAAAGTTGAAACTTATCATGAGATAAGTAAATATAAAGGTCTTCCAGACACAAATAAGGATGAATATAAGAATATGATTATTATTAAAAGTTTGCTAAGTTGCATAATATTGATTGAATATATGAAGTTGAGTACTAGTATCGCTATAGAATTGGAGCGAGTAAGGATAAAAAAAGCCTGAAAGTATGTAAGCAATAGAATGACAACAGTAAATATTCGTGACAAAGATCTTATGTGGACGTATAATTCTATGTGCTATTAAATGTCTATGTTTACTTGACAGAAAAATAATGGACAGATGAAAATTTTATTTCTTATTGGAAGAAATATTTCACGAGATTAAAAATAGGAACATCCTTTAAACCAAACAAGCGTCACATCAAATAAAATTTTGAATTTTTTTAAAAATTTTTAATTAACTTTTTTTTTTTTTGCACCCAAATAATTTTAAAATTTTTTGTGAATGTTATTTTCGTAATAATTGCATATTTATTAAAATTTCTAAATAATTTTTCACAATTTAATAATAATGTTTAGTAACTCACAATAAATACTAATAATAAATAATAATTAATAATTATATAGGAATATTAAGATGTATTAATTTTTAATAAAAAAAAAGTAATAGTAGACAATATAACTAACATATAATAACTTTAAAGTAAATAATTACTACTAAGTACTTTAAAGTAAATAAGTACTATTTATTCCCCGTGAAGCGGGGAATAATGAAATATTTCCCCGGATTTTTTCGACTCCGATAGGAGCCGAAGAGAAAAAATCCGGGGAATATATGAATATTATTCCCTCGTAGCGGGGAATAAATGAGTTATTCTCCCGTTTTATTAATTGACGGCCGGAGGCTATTTACCTATTGAGTTTGAATTAAATTGTGCCCAAAAATAATAGCGAAAACCCCGTAATGAACAATTAGTAAAACGGGAATAATTACTAATAAGTAACTACATAGTTATTTTATTGTTGATTGAAATAATATTAAAGTTGTTAATTTTGGAATGCATTTCTTGCAAACCTTACACATCCTAAATGTTCATCCATATCCATAGATTAAATTTAAGTATATGATTTGGAAGAATGCTAAAAAGCGTTGTAATGTGAAATTGCATTGAAAAATCCTTTTTACCTGATGGGACAGAAACTTGAAAGAAGCTTTGTGACCACCTTCGATACTGCTTACATAATCAACGTGAACCGCGGCATACTTAGAAAAAACATCCCATGTGAGGAACCTTGTGAGGTACCATTACTTCTTATTAACCCTCCGTTAACAGTAAAAGTTGTAACATCCTTTCCAGGCTTAGTAGGACTAAATTGTACATCGAAAGCTATAGTACTTATGCCTTCAATGGAACAATTTGCCCAGTGAACATTAGCCTTAACTATGGAAACATCGATATAACTATATTCATTAAAAATCGACGAAATTGGATAACAACTATATAATTGTAAAGATGAACTAAATTGCATGTCGCAATAAATTATGCAATAAACGCTATGTATCATTAAAGATTCGATATAGATATAAATGGGAGAAAATCATATGATATATCAGATATGTAGTGATGATAAATGAGGTAAATGAGGCTAAGCATTATTCTTATTAAAAGAACTACCTGACCTTAAATGCAGTCCATTACTATAAAAGGTAGTTCTTTATGAATCTATTTAAAGTATTACCTGTTACCAGATCAAGCATGTTTTAGTGCTATTGAATTAATATTTCATTTTCATAAAACATGAATGAAATTAGAAGAGATAAAGGACTTCATATAATGTGCTAATTCTAATTCCGAAATTTGAAATGTCTACGAATATTTATGGCAGTAATTCTAGTACTTACTAGGTTATCCAAGAAGATTTATGATATTCGGGTCGATCTTAAATCTTATGCCTTTTCATTTAGCAGATTACAGTATATACGTTTACAACAAGATTGAAGTGTTTTTTTAAAAATTTTAATTATAGAAAGCAATGAATGGGACACGTCTATGCCTGTTATGGTATTTTTTTTCCCTTTATAATGTTATAATATTAAATATGAAGGCACTATGAATTTAATCTGTAGATATTTCGGACTTACCATTAATTAGCAATGTCATGATACTAGATTTTGTCGATCATGTTGCAGATTCACAAATATGTATATTTTTTTACAGAGCAATATTATATAGTTTTAGTATGGCTATCGCTGTAGCTAGTAGTCTTAACCGGGTCAGAAAAAAGAAAGGTCCGAATATTCATCAATTCAATTTTTTTAATATCAAGGTATTAGTTAAAAATCTCAGAACACTTAACTCTGCCATGTGAAATTATGCAATGACATCATTTGTTTACTAGTAACCAATCGGAGAACGTATATTTTGATTGTCCCGGATCTTTATGAGGCTATATCTACGATGTTAGACAAGCGAAATTTCCGAAAACAACAATATGCAGAAAGTCCGAATACCCGAAAATTTCGCTCAATTGACATAATTTGACTAGACTAGGGTGTTCAGGATTATGCGACACGATAGGGTAAATTATGCGTGTAATCGAGGTCAAATTAAGCGAAATTTAATTTCTTATTTGGATTGTCAATTATCTCTTTCACCAATCATATCTCACCCACGTGCATTTATGCCTTTTTTCCTTGCGATGCGAAAATTTGGTAATTATGCTCATATTATGCTTTCGCATAATCCTGGACACCTTAGTCTAGACTCCTAGCGAGGCCCTAACAAATCGGCCTAAACCTAACACTTACCCTAACTTAGGCCTAATGTTAATCATGTGATGTGATTATTACGAAAATATCAATCTACCCAAAATCTCAATGAATACTCAAATATACTTGTTGAATATTCATTAAATATCACCATATTTATCTAAAATAACGTCTCGGGCAACATTTCGAGAAGGACATTTTAAGAATTAATTTAGGGAATGAAACCAATGTTCGATCATTTTCTGACCAATTTTTTAAGATTTTTAATTCAAACTAAGTATCGGTTTTTATTTATATGAAGTTCATCAAAGATATGATACTCTAAAAAAAAGAATAACAACCAATTAGAAGACTGTCAATTTAACTTGGCAAATTTAATTCAAGTATGTAATCTTATTCGTAATAAAAATTTATAACAATATTTATAAACAAAGCAAAAATTTTTTACTTTTGTTTATCATTGTTTCAATCTTTTTATTAATTGTATATTTAACCTTTGACCATGCCCTACGGGGAATTTCCATTTTTGTTGATACATCCTATTTTTTGTTTGAATTCACGCAAAATGAACCTAGACATTTACTCTATTCATATATTAAATTGTAAATAATTTTTGTGTTCGTGCACAAAATTTTGATTCTAAATGACATTGGTGTTTTAAAATCATCTTTATATATAATTGAGTCGGAAGCTTGAAGCTGAGGGAAAAGATCAGATAGGGTTCAGCGTCGTTGAGCGATATCCTTCGAAATTTGAGTAGAAGTGTTAGCTCAAGTGAAATTCGTATTAAAGTCTTAATCCCGTGATCTTATATTAGATCCTCGTGATGTAATCCAGAGATCCATTTGACCCTAATTACTCGGACCAAGTCTATCCACGCCTCAATCGATGCCTTATCATTATTAGGGTTTAAATTAGAGTAGTTTAGTTAGTTTTAGTACTGTATTGCTGTGATATTTAGACGTAGGGTACATATGATAAAATAAACCCCAAAATGGGATTTATATAAAAATTCTGAATCCATTTAACTCCATTTCTACTTTCAACATATATAAAGATGTTTATTAGAAATTATTTTGAATAGATTAAGTTCGCAAATTCTTACCATTAAGGTGTTTCAAGATGAACATATTTCGGAGATAAAAGTCGAATTTAAAGGTGTAAATCAATATAAGAATGTATTTGGTAGTTCATACATTATGGAATTAAACTTTACTTGTAGTTTAATTGATACATACAATCTAGAATAATATTAAAAATAGAAAATTATTAATTTATTATTTTTTCTAATAATATTTACTACGTACGCATTTCTGTATTAAACCTAGCCAAATGATCTAATATATGTTTGGAAATAATCCTGCTTTAGTCTTCGTACAAGATTGCAGAATATCAGTATGGTATAACCTGTATCAGCATAGTACAAATTTAAAATAAGGGTATTTTATGCATCATAATGTACAAATTTGGTCGTTGATAAACATCATCAGACCTCATTTCGCGTGAATTCAAACTAGTGATACAAATTGAAAATCGAATTAATCAATTAATTTAATAAATTAGTCGATTAATCGAATCTTATCATAATCGATTAATTGGATAAAATGATCTATCAACAAAATCGATTGAAAAATTTTTATCTATTTGCATCATTAATTCAAACGAAATCACAAAATGGAAAATCCCAAATACACAATTAATAATGCAGATAGAAAACAATAATAAAACAAGTAAAAGGTTTTGATTTATTTGTAAGTATTGTTACCGGTATAAATTTATTTGTAAACAAGGTTACATACTTGAATTCAATTTGCTATTCTATTTTTAGAGCAATATATCTTCGATGAATTGATTTTTTCAAATCTAAAATTTCAATATTTTACTAAGCGAATTAATAATAAAAAAATGATTCTTAGCTTGATTAAAAATTTAAAATTAGTCAGAAAATGATCGAACACTGGTTTTTTCAATTTCACTTCTTAAATTATCTATTCCGAAATGATGGCCTGGGCATTATTTTGGGTAAATAAGATTTTTAACTGATACCTGGACATTAAAAAAATTGAATGGATAAATATAATAATTCTGATTCACATATTAAATACTTGACTTAAAGAGCTGTTAGAATGGTTTTGTAATCATAATATTTTTTCTCATCCCAATATTAATCATGATGAGCTATTATAATAATTATTTAGCTTTATTCGATTATTTGACTTGAACATTTGAAATCCCGAAATGACAATATTTTATAAGTCATTAACCCGAAATCTAAATCCTGATAAAAAAAATCCCGTAAATAAAAAATAATTAATTACCTCGGATTTATTAATCGGAATGTAAAATCCTGAATATAATAATTCCAAATATAATAATAAATTCTGAATGTAACATAAATATCAATATTTCTGTATTTTAAGTTCATGAGATGCTATTATATTCGGGATTATTACATTCGGGATGATGTATTTATGAAGTTGCGATTCTTCGTGATTATAATTATTTGAGGGTCTTTTTTTTTGCATTTATGAGATCGTAGTTCTTCGAGATTTTAAACGATTCAGATTACAATAAATTATATATTGTAAAGTTATTGCTGTTCGCAAAATGAAGTATCTTTGATCAAATTTTGCAGATCATAGTTCACATGTACTGTACAATTACTTGACTGTGTGAATATGAAGCGATTATCTTAATAAAAATTCGATGCAAATAAATTTTTTACAATTTAAGGTATTTTTATATATCAATATCTTCAAAATAAAGTAAATCCTCTCTATAATCACACAGTTGGTTTCAAGAAATTCTGTTCTTATAAAGAATTGTGTTTATATTGAGGTTAATTTTTTTATATGATTTTCATATAAGTTTGTTCTAAGAATTAGTGTGATCATAAATAAATGCGACTATAAGAGTTTGACTATGGTAAAGTTTGACTGTAATACCTATTTTCTCAAAACAACTTCGCACAATAGTTAGTTCATTATGAGCTACAATCTGCAAACTCAATCAAATGTGCATCATTTTATAAACATCGATAATTAGAATTTTTTTTCTTATTTTCACTTGTATTTAGTAAAAATGAATTATTAATTCAATAGCTCATAAAAATTTTTGGTAAATAAACTTAATTTGGTAATGCTTTAGACTTTTGACTTTCGGTAATTATACATCATTAGCTGATTTATACGAGATGGCGTGCACATTCATACGAGGCTACTATTATAATTTGATAAGTTTGTAGATTCTATAAAGAACTATCTTTTATAGTAAATAATCTGTACTTAAAGAAGGTACTTATTTTTTAATAATTATATGGTATAACTTCTAACTTTATAGTTTTCAAAATATTTTAACTGTGCATAAATCTATTATTTCGTTTATAGTTTTGCAAATATTTTAACATGCATAAATACATTATTTCACTTTATAATTTTGCAAAATATTTTAACCGTTATAAATATATTATTTCATAAGATATGCATTGAATTGGTTAATATTTTATATATCTAGACAATCGGTTCGATAATACTGAATATCCGGATATATCATATATCATTAATCATAGAACTCATCCCCAATTTTTAACTATAAAGCAGCTAATCCTTACTTAAATTTTTATATTATTTTTTTTTATTTTTTTTTTTGTATGAATCATTTTTTAGAATGCATAATACGAGTATGGATTTTTTTTCAATATAAATAGACAACCAAGATGACGATAATTTCGTTAACAAATCGATATTATATAAATGTGACAACCGAGCTAACGATAATTTTGCCAACAAATCAGATATATAAAATATTATAAACAAGTTATATACCAACCTAACCGAATAAAAAAAATATGATTAAAAACTTTAGTCTTGTATTCATATTACTAGTAATGTTCTCTATGGCTAAGGCTAATGACAATTGGGATAGTTGCATCACTGATCGCATAAATGCTACCGGTATTTTTGATGTACAATTTACGCCTGATCCTATTTATTCGCCTGGACCAATGGTTACAACCTTTAAAATTAAGGGAGATATTGGAAACCTTGGTGCCTCACATGGCAACGTTTTTTCCAATTATGCTGTAGTTATCATCGGTTACATGAGCAATCCCGAGGGTAGCAATCCTGCTTATAAGTTTCCAGTTCCATCAGGCCAGAAGCAATTTGAAATGGAAGTAGACCTCGCAACGCATAGTAGTGTTTTTCAAAATCATGTGATTACGATTAGACTATCGGATTTAGGTGAAGACATTGGATGTGTAAAGTTTAGAAGAAACGCTTTCACTACTCAAACTCCTCCCACTCAACCTCCTACTCCTACTTTAACTCCTACTCCACCACCACCTCATCCTACTCCTACTCCACCACCTCCTCCTCCTCCCCCTCGTCAAGGTAAATATAGTTAATTAATTATGCAACAAAAAAAGTTGTCTCAATGTATTGATTTATTTGTGCAATATATATAGACCATACTTTTTGGATCCAAAACAAATTGGTTAGAGGTACGATCTCACAAGTTGCAGCAAGATATGATGATAAAGGCGACTGGAATTGGTGGACTAGACCTGGTGCATTTGCTTACGGTTCTAAAACTGCTCACAAAGGTTACAGTTTGGGAATACCTGCCTCTGTGTCAAGTTACTGGATGGTCTTTGGTGTTGTAGAATCCACAGAACAAGATAAATGGCGTGGTCCATTTGATAATACACAAGATTACTGTTATCACTATCATGGTAGTGAAGACGATTGGGATGTATATCCTTGTCCCTGATAATTGCACTCAGTGTTTAACGCAAATGCAGTTGTGTCATAAGTTTTGATTGCACAAACTAACTACTAATTGCACATATGTAGAGGTGGGAAAAATGCGCATTTTATAATAAAATGCGCATGAATGCGCATTAATGCGCATGATATATAAAATGCGCATGATACCGCATGATAAATTTTTTTTTTTTTAATTATTATCTTTATTACTGATAATATATCTAAATAAAGATACAACATAATAATTCTTAATCAGATTTTGCCTACATATATAGCTTTTACCAATTAGCCGATTGTAAATTTCATAGTTGCTAATCATATATATTAAATCATAAATACATTTAATAAAGAAAATATATAAAAAAAAACTTAATATTTAATAATCTTAACTGTTTAAACCTTCATAACCTTGATATTTTATATTTTAATTACTGTTAAATCCCTCAAAACTGATCTTGCCAATATTAATAATCTGCTGAATTTGACTAGTTATAATGTTTTTAAATCCAATAACTATGCTAATACAAATATAATCTACTAAGTTATCAATTTGAAGAGGTTTAACAGTAGTTTTTTTT
>QKWP01001772.1:0-14005 GCA_003550325.1 Gigaspora rosea | reverse complement strand
TGATTAAAATTTTTATTTTAATTCTATATACTTACAGAATTAAATTAAAAAATTTTAGTTAAATTTAACTAAGTAAGTGCTTGATGTTTATTATTTAAAATTTACCATCCATCACAAATCAAAGTTAAAAATTCAGCATCTTCAATAGTTTTATCTACTTTTAATTTAGTCTCATTATAAACAGCTTCTAGTAATTGATTAGCCATTTTTTTTCTTGTAGGTAATTTAAATGAAGGTTTTAATTTTTTAATCCAGGCTTGAATTGGAACTAGTTCACAAAATGAAAAAGGAAGACCACATTGAAAGACAGCTTCTGCAAATCCGAATTCAAGATTATCTTGTTCATTTGTTGTAATATTGTCAAAAAAATTCTTAATATTTCTATTTTGTAGTGTTTTTTTTGAAGTATTAATTAATAAATGAGAAGCAACTTGTGAAGATGTTATTTTTGGATGACCAAAATAGGATTGGTAAGTTTCATTATCAATTTTAGGACAATTTTTTAAATGTGATTCGCATTTGTTGAGTGCTTTATTACAAGTATGAGGACAATATTTGCATTTAACTCTTGGTTGTTTAAATGGAGGAACTATACCAAGATCATCATAATGAAGGTAAACTAAACCTGGATTTCGTGGCATTTATATGTAAAATTTAATAAAACCAAAAATTTAGAAAGAATTTAAAAATTTATAACAGTTTCACGGTCTTTTTTACAACAAATATATATATTTTTTGTAATACATATATATATAACAAATTATAAATTAAGATTCGTATTTGTGTTATAGAAAAATTCTAATTCTGGTTAGATAGACAATCAGATCAGATCAATTTAACACTTATTAAAATGTTTATCATACCTATTTTATAGTTTAATTTTTCTATATAAAATCTTAATGGGATAAAATGCGCATGATTCGGAATCATGCGCATGAATGCGCATTCATGCGCATGATTGAGGAATCATGCGCATGCATGAAACCCACCTCTATACATATGTTTATATAAAATTTGTTTTTATATGCTCATGTTTATTACCTTTGAATGATGCCATTTATAAAACTCTACTAAAATGCATCATATTTGTTAATTTTCAGAATATTTTGGAAATTTCTCAAATTTTAAACTCAGCTCAACCTTTCTTGTATTTTATGTTCATTCATTTACCTTTCGAACCATTTCGAATTATTTTTTATCTTATTTTATATTTTATATTAAACAAATTTTTTATACAATAAAATTACATTATTTCTCTTGCTTATTCAATTAGTTGTACACTTGTGCATTTACATTTAGAACTTTTCTTGTACAAAAAAAACTACTTGCACATGTTCATTTTATGCAAGGTAATTTTAAATACTGATTGCACTACTCAATAAAAGCTAGCTATTTTTTTATTGTTTATATAAAAAAGGCTGGTGCTTATGTCGAAAACATCAGATAACCATGTTATAAATCTGTTTATTATAATACAGAACACATGAACAGCACTAGTGATGTAAATTGGATTGGTGCAGTAGACACAGCATATATAGATTTAAATTTGCGTGTATATCGGGGCTCTTCATACATATAATGCATATATAACACTAAATAATATCTAATACATTATATTCTTTCTAATTGCTTTGTTTTGAAAAATAGTTGTGGGCAATCGATATTCTAAAATATCTTTCCGAAGATTTTAAATTATCATAAGAATTTTTTTATACTTTGAGTCAGTTAGTAAAATTTTGTAAATTCACAATTTTGAGTGGGTTTTTATATGATCTGTTTACTATAGTTCACGACACCTAAAGACTAAAATGCATATAGTTGAGTAATTTGTTTTTGTCCCATTTTAAAAAAATTTATAATGAATTTTGATGTTTTATTGATTTCTTGTATTTTAATTGGTTAAAAAAATTTTTTTAGTAACTAAAAATTTTATTAATTAACAAATTTTTTAAAAATTAGCCAATAAAAAAGACCAAAACATGTGACTTGTCCATTTTTGTTAATTTTTTAACATATTTTATAAAAATTAAGCATATTTAAGTGGTATAAATCAAAAATATATAATAATTATTTTTAAAATGAAGCTGCTAAGTTGTAGCAAATTACCTTGGCTACAATTTAGCAGCTTTCTTTTGCATATTTTTTATGTATCAAGAGCCATTAATTTTTGAAATTATTTTAGTCTTTAGGTGGTGCACACCGTATAATAAGAGATATTGCAAAATGTCAATTATTGAATGTAAATTTTTAAGTTATAGTTTAGATTAATCTTTATTCAGATCACAGCCAAAATAGCTTAATGTTATAAAAATAAAGGCTTGTTGTTATTCATGTTTTAAAAATTAATTGCACAATATTTATATAATAATATTTTTTAATAATATATAACAATTAGGGTTCAGAATGGACTGGGCTAACCCGCGGGTTTGCGGGTTTGGCTGGGTTTGGATCAACACTGGGCTCAATATTTTGACCCGTTTATAAAGTGGACCGGGTTTAATATTTATATAATAATATTTTTTAATAATATATAGCAATTAGGGTTCGGAATGGGCTGGGCTAAACCCGTGGGTTTGCAGGTTGGGCTGGGTTTGGGTCAAACATGGCGTCGAAACGAAACCTACCCGAAACTAGTTTTGGGAGGGTTCTAATCCGAAACTAGTTTCGGATTTTTTAAAAAAAATCGAAACTCCGAAACCCGAAACCCCGAAACTATAATCCGAAACCCAAACCTATAATCCGAAACTCAAAAATATAATATTGAAGCTTTAAAATTTATAATAAAGTTGATTTATTTTTATGAACCCAAAATGTAAAATTATTTTTGAATAAATTATAACATACATTATATCTTTTTTTTTGATTATGTTTTTTTTTCACTGCTCGGTTTGTTCAGTTGTTTTTTAAAGCTGGTCAACTTTATTTTAATATCATACCGTTATTACAACTGATTTCAAAATTCTACGGCGATAGAAAAGATTGCCAATGATGAATCGATAAGTATTTGATGGCTTTTGATACCAACAATTTATGTAATTCTGCGGTAACTTATCAATTCTATCATTAGTAGATATGGACGTATTAATTACTTATTATTACTTGTTATCAATATTGTATCCAGTTTTTACGTAGTAAGTAAAAAAAACTGATGCTTGCAAAGCAACCTTGATTGTCAGAATGTAAACTCCGGAATTATACCTTTCATGTTATACTTGTGAATCATAACAACAAAAAGGACTGCACGCATGCAATAAACTGTTGAATGCATTCCAGCCCAAATAGCGCTGGCTATTCAAATTTTATTGTATTCTTTAAGGAGATATATAACATACATCAACGCGATTAATGTATATTTGAAGAGATACATAGCATAAAGCAGTGCATTTGAAAGAGATATATAATACATTAATGCAATAAAATGTATATGGAAGTTTAGATAGTTTTTAGTGTTCAGTTGAGGTTTCGGGTTTCGAATGAGGTTTCGGGTGTCGGGTGAGGTTTCGAGTTTCGGATAAGGTTTCGGAAATTATAATCCGAAGCCCGAAACTTTCGGATTTGGCACAAAAGGGTTACGGCTCAAACTTTGGAGAGAATAAACAAATAAATTATTGATGTTTTGGCAGTTTCGGGGTTTCGGTTGAGGTTTCGGGTTTCGGTCGAGGTTTCGGGTTTCGGTTGAGGTTTCGAGTTTCGGATAAGGTTTCGGAAGCTATAATCCGAAACCCGAAACTTTCGGAATCGCCAAAAAAGGTTTCGGTGACATCTCTGGTTTGAGTCAATACTGGGCTCAATATTTTGCCCCGTTTATAAAGTGGGCTGGGTTTATACCGGGTTTATTAAGTACTGGGTTTGGGCCAGGTTTTATAATTAGGCCCGCAGGGGCCTGTAGGAGCCCACAGGGCCTGTTATAACTTTTTATATAGTTGTATAGAAATAAATAAAAAAAAAACAAGTTTAAAGCTAGTATTAGCAAAAACTTTAGTTCATAGTTAATTTAAATTATTGCACCTAATATAGATAACAATACCTAAATTAAGTTTTGGTCTGCATCTATAGTTAAGCTTATTTTTTAATAATTTTAAATACAAATACGTATTTATTACATAGAAATCTAGCTCTAGGTTTCAAATTTTTTAATTTTGAATATTTTTGTTAGTGCTTGAAAATACTTATTTTATCAGTCAAATAATTATAAAAAAACGAAAAAAAAAGCATATGAAGGTAACATTTTGAACTTTTTTTTTTTAAAAAAAAAAGAAATGCTATATCATATTAAATAAACTTCGGTCTTATTAGACTATTCTATTAAAACAATTTATATATTGCTTATAAGTAAATATGGCTTCAGTTGCTAGTGAAAGCAAAGATACCGAAATAATTTCGGCTAAAGATGAAAGTGCTGAATTCACTACTACTGGAAGCACTGAAGTTACTATGACTGGAAGTACTGAAGTCACTACTACTAAAAGTGCTGAAACAACTCCTGATAACAAAAAATGTAAAGTTGGGAACCTTTGTTCATGGATTTTTAATGAAGAGCACTTTATTAAAAATAATTCTTTACCATATAAGATTTAGATAATTAATATTTAAAAATTTTTATTTGTATTTATTGTAACGGATTAAAATGAAATCAATTAAAATGAAAAATGCATAGTATAAAAAATTAATAAGCCAGTAAGATTAAAGGTTAGTTTAGAGAAGAGTTTATGTTAAACAAATTTAAGGTTTTAGAAGGTTAAACAGAAATCTATATTTTATTTTAATTCGATTTCATTATGATCTTTGATATTTATTAATATTTAAGGTCCCTTACTTCACTTCAAACAATTGTAATTATTAGTAAACAGTGCACAATATACATATTGTAAAAAAAAATTAAAACTTGACAGTGATACAGGCACAAGTTCCTTGATTCGACATTTAAAAAATACAAAATGCAAAAAGCATTTTAAGAATGAATTGCAACAAGAAATACAATTTTTCTCATTAGGTGTCACTGCTTACAAATTTTCTCAAAAACAAAGTCGTCAGGATTTAGCAAATATGATTGTCATGCACAAATATCCATTTCATATAGTTGAACATAAAGGGTTCTTAAAATTCGTTAATAATTTAAGACCTCAGTTTAAAGTAATGAGTGATAAAACCACTAGTGAAGATTATAAGAATTATATTACTGATCTTAGAGAAAAATTAATATTATGATACAAGAAACTTCAGGATATTTAAGTTTTATGACTAATCTATGGACTTCAAATTAGAACCTTGGATACATGGTAGTAATGGGGTTATATATTTTTAATATAAAATTTATTTTTTTTTTATTTATTTAATGATTACTATATATCTCCATTAGGCCATTTTGTTGGTAAGAATTGGAGTTTTTGAAAATTAATCTTGGGGTTTAAATTAGTTTCTGCACCAAATACAGGGGTTGCCATTTGTAATGCATTTTTTAAATGTCTTGAAGATTGGGATATTGTGTCCAAAGTAAGTATTTAGCAATCCAGAAATTTTTTTATAAGTATTTCTAACATTATTTTATAGACATTAGCAATTACTTTGGACAACACGACAAGCAATGACACTGCTATGAGCAATATAAAACAAAAGTTAAATGAACAAAATATGCTTGTCATGAATGGGCCCTTCTTATCAATGGTGCTGTGTGCACATATTGAACCTGATAGTTACTGATGGACTTAAAGTAGTTAGGGACATTGTGAGTACGGTAAGTAAATAAATTAATATTCTTTATTGAATTTTAATATAATATCTATAACATTGTCAACTCTCTCTAAACTGGGTCAGTTCCTTGTATATAAATATATAGTTAATGATATAAGTATCACCAAAAATAGATTATTATATTTATAATAATCTATTTTTAAATAGGTGCATTTTCTTTTGGCAACACTCATGTGTCATATGTTTACTGGTCACAAATTTTATTATAAGGAGTTATTATTACTTTTATTTTTAAATCTTATCTTGGTATTTGGTAAATTTATTCTAAAAGAAATTTTTGAAGTAGAAAATATGCAATTGTAATCAATATAACAATGCTAGCTTAAGGTCAGAAGTATTAACCCCAAAACAGCACAAGGATAAGCAAGTAGAAATAAAAATATGGATGATTATATTGAAAATTTTCAAAATCTAAACTACAAACTATGAAGATACAACTGAGCCAGAAAGCGTGGGCATCTCATCGAATTATGAGATAATGAATTTGTATCAAAACAGATTATAAACAGATGCATAAAGGATAAATATCAGGATACTAAAGGTATTCTGATACCTATCCTTTAGCATTTATTGAACCTGTGCTAACCTTCCTAAATGCACATAGCCAATCAATTTAAGATAGGTTATACAGTTTTGGTAAAAGTTACACAAACTTGATGATCTAATTGTTAAAGCTACAATATAATTGGCTCTCTCTAAATGCAAACCTCTCTAAATACACATTGTAGGCTTTCCTTATAAGTTGCATTTATGGAGAGTTGACTGTAGTTAAAGTCTTCTCAACCAAAAAGACATCTAGGTTGTTGAATAATGAAACTCCAACCTTATCATTTTACTATTATATATAAACCCAGAAGAATCTATTTTAATGTTAATGCCCTCTTTTGATTACTTACCCAGATACATTCTCATAATACTATGCTTATATGAATTTGGACCAATGCCAAAATTTAGTAGAGTACTAAAAACAAACACACTCCTCTCTAATTTAATGGACAATAAAAAGCAAACAATTATTAATCAATCTAGACATTATAAAATGAAGAACAAATTATTGTATAAAAAGAACTATAAACACTCAGACAAAACTATTAGAGTAATTAAAATGAACTGAGGTTGAACCTATTTTGTATATAATGCATAGTCATCCTACTGCTAGGTACTTAGAAACAGATACTATATATTATAAATATCTGAATAATATTATTGGAATCAAATATACAGAGATGTCCAAAATTATGTTCGCTCATATGAAATATGTTAGAAACAAGATAAAAGTAAAAGAAAAGAACCTCTCTATCCTATCCAAGTTGGAAGAGCCTTTGAACAAATAGGCATAGATTTAGTAGAACTCTACCAATAACTGCTTGCAACAATCATTATATTATTGTTGCAACAGATTATTTTACTTACTGGTCTAAAGCTAAAGCTGTAACAGGTACAGGTGCAAAAACTCTAGCAAAATTCATCTTTGAAGAAATTGTCTGTAGACATAGAGTTTCCAAGATTATTCTTTCTGATAATAGAAAGAATTTTACTAGTAAAGTTGTTAAAATACTAGTGTAATAGGTGGTGCTTCATGCCACCTACTTTTTTGTAATTATTTTTAATATGAGTTAATTCTTTTAACATGATATGATGGCAATGGAGCTGATGTTTGATGATTACAATTAATTGGAGTAATGATATTCAAGCTTATCATATTTATTTTAAGCTTATTAGGTGATTTAATAAATTGGTTATGAAAATGCTTGAAAAAATAGAACATATATATGTTAATTATAAAAATTTTTTTTAGTTTGATAGTTTATAGATCATATATATAATATATATTAGAGTTTAAATTTATATTTGTAGTTATTAAGAATTAAGAAAAGGGCTTTTTCAATAAAAAGGATATTTAATTTATTTTAGGATGCTATAATTGTTAATCACAGAGTTTTATTCTTCCTTTTCTCTTTTAAGCTAATGTATAGATTCTTTAATATATTGTTATAATGTAAAATTTCTTTGGATTTGGTTGTAATAAACATTTCATGCTTTTGATAATTATATATAGTAGTGTTGATTATTAATATTTCAAGTATTGAACAGGTATGTAGTATAATAAAAAACAAAAATTTTTGCATAATTAGATATATCAGATTAAATAGTGATAAATGGGTTAAATGTTATATTGATATAGATCGAGTTTCTAAAAAGGTTTTGGGAGATAACATTTTGATTAATATATAACATGGTAAATATAATAGATATGCAGTAGATAACATGATATCATGTATTAATGAAATGAGATAGTATGATTTTATAATAAAGATAAAATCAATTGAAATTTATTTAATTAGAATAATGTAACAATAAGTTTAAAACTTAATTTGATGATATATAAATTAAAAAGAAAGATAATTCCAACTTTTTTTAATTTTTTTTTTAGATTATTATATAATTTATAATATGTTAAATAAAAATAAAATAGATATTTATTAAGTTTTTTTTATTTTGATAAGCAGTTTTAATAAAATTATTTAAGTAATAGACAACCTTTTTTTTAATAAGTTTAGAAATATAATTAAAGTGATTTTAAAAGTTTGTAATTTTCTATTATGTAAACATAAATATGTTATAAAGAGTTAGTAAATGTTATAATATTAAATAAGAATTTTTTTAATGAATTTAAAAAATATAATAAATTTGATAGTTAATTATATTATAAGTTAATTTGAAAATTGTTTATTTGTAAAAATTAGAGAATAATCATATCAATTAATAAATAATATTAATATAAAACAAAAATAATTATTGAAATATTTCTGGATAAACAATATTTTTGTGCAACCTTCAATTTCAGGTTTACCAAGATATATATATAATCTATGGCGAGAAGTTACTCTTGAACATGCAACATATAATTGTCCATGAGAACAAACAGGAGATGGAAGATACAAACCAACATGATTCATTGTTTGACCTTGAGACTTATTAATAGATATTGCAAATGCAAGTTTGTATGAAAATTGTCCGTGTTGTAGTACAAATAGAAAAGATGTACTTGCTGAAGACAAAGTTATGTGAGGTAAGAAGACCTGTTTACCAGCCAAAGGGCCATTAATAGGTTCTGCTTCAATAACATGATCTTGAAGAGTTTTACAAATTAAGCGAGTTCCATTGCATAAACCATTAGCTATATTAATATTACGCAATAATATTATAGGAGCATTAACTTTAAGTATTAATTTATGTGGAGATAATCCACTAAAATTTAATGAATTTAAAAATTTTGTAGAATATAAACTTTCATAAACTGTATTATATATTTTAGAATTTTTATCTAATACATCTACACTGTTGTAAGTTTTTTCATTTTCAGAAAATTGGTCAGAATTTTTATATTAAGCATATCAACATCATTATTAAGTAGTGTGAGAATACCTCTTTCTGTAAAGTATATAGAATTTCAAACATGGGTTTGCAAATCAGAATACACAAATTTTATTAAATTTTGAGGTATATCAGATTGAAAAACAATATCAGAAGGCAAACGTATAAATCCACTATTAGGTTGAACTTCAGGAATAAGTCCTTCACCAACCTGAAGCAGCCAATTAGCAAATTCAGATTGAGTTGCTATATTTGAAATATTAGCTGACTTATATAATCACATATTAATTATTAATTTTCTTGTTTTAATATATGGCTATAAATAAGACTGGTATAAACAGGTATTAACAATATCTTCTCATCTACCTTTTGGAACAATTGGAAGAATTTGTCTAAAATCGCCACCAAAGACAATAGCCTTTTTACCAAATGGTACATGCTCTAATCTTGGATCAACTGTGCACATTATATCATGAAAATTTCGATCAATAGCTTCAAAACCATGATGGTATAGCATAGGTGCTTTATCCCAAATTATTAAAACAGTTTCCTTTAAGAGATTAGCTAAATCTGTTTGTAAAAATATGCTACATGTTGAATCATTATTTAATTGAATAAGGATTTTGAAGCGAGAATGTGCTGTTCTGCTACCATCAAGTAACAATGAGGCAATTCCAAAAGAAGCAACACAAGTGCAATTTTTTTCTGAACGAAATTTTGCTAACAAAATTTTGTAGAGAAATGTTTTACCAGTACCTGCAGGACCTTCAACAAGATATATATAGAAATATTTTGTTCAATCGCTTTTATTACCTCATTATATATATGTCGTAGGTCTTCATTAAGACATGGAAGATTCTGATCAAGATAAATACAAAGTATATCTTGGTTATAATTTAATTCTTCATTTAGTAAATTGATTAGCAAGATTACATATAGTAGTAGGAATTGGCATATTAGGAAAATCTTTTAATGATTTGCCTTGTTGCATAAGAATATTTTCTAACTCATGCAATATGTAGGTTTCAATTTCTTGTTGTTTCAATTGAAGATTTGGATTATATAATATACGGCACAGTTTATAAATTATATCATCACCTAAATTATGCTTATACTTAATCCAGAGTTGTTTAGGTTGTGTTAGATAACAATTTAGCAAAATTGTTGCAAACAATTGTCATAGTTGGTAACCTGATTTTATTTCTGATGCTTCTTTTAAATATTGATTCCACTCTAAGTCATCTTGCAGAAGACCTTATCTTTGTACATTTGGTCCCAATAGTATCGTTCAGATATTTTATAATACATAGCATCTGTTCCTAAATGTCTGGCAGTAGGATGGCTATACATCATATACAAAATTGGTTCAACTTCAGTCCATTTGATTACTCTAATAGGTTTGTCTGGGTCTTTTCGATTCTTTTTATATAACAATTTGTCCTTTACTCTATAATGTCTAGATTGATTAATAATTGTCCATTTTTCATTGTCTGTCAAGTTAGAGGTGAGTGTGTCTGTTTCTAGATATTCTACTAAATTTTGGTATTGGTCCAAGTTCATGTAATAGCAGTAGTAGAGAAGTGTGTCTGGGTCAGTAATCGAGAAAGAGCATCAACATTCGAATGGATTCTTCCAGGATTATGTATAATTGTGAAATGATACAGTTGGAGTTTCATTATCCATCGGCCTAGACATCCTTTTGGTTGTGAAGATTTTAACCATTTAAGAGCAAAGTGGTCGGTAACCAATGTGAAGTGACTTGTATCAAAATATTTCTGAAAATGTTCAATGGCCTATACTATGGCAGCACATTCTAATTCAGTTGCTCCATAGTTAATTTCTTCTCTTTTTAAACTTTTACTAGCATAAGCAATAGGATGTTCCTTTTTATCTTCTGATATTTGACTTAGGGTGGCTCCAAATCTGGTATAGGAAGCATCAGTGGCTAGTATAAACTCTCTTTTGTAGTCTGAGTAGATAAGGATAGGGGCAGTAGTAAGTCAGTGCTTGAGTTCATCAAAGGCTTTTTGACATTAGTTATTCCATTCATAAGTATTGTTCTTTTGTAGCAATTGGTTAAGGAGATAAGCAATAGAGGAAAAATGTTTTATGAACCATCAGTAATATCCAGCAAGATCTAGAAATAAGCGTAGCTGGGTAATACTTTTCGAAGGTTGGATTTTCTGAACAGCAATTATCTTGTCTGGGTCTGGGGAGATTCCTTTTTCTTCTATTATATGTCCTAAGAAAGGTAGTCGTTTCATCCAAAAATTACATTTTTCTATATTCAACTTCAATCCTGCTTCACATATCCTGGTGAACACTTCTCTTAGATGATTAATATGGTCATCAAATGTTTGTGAGAAGACATTGGTATCAACCAGGTATACTACTACATATTTGTAAGCTATACCATTATAAACTTTATTCATGAGATATTGGAAGGTAGCAGGTGCATTACAAAGTCCAAAGGGCATGACATTGAACTCGTAGGTTCCATATCTAGTGATGAAAGCAGTTTTCTCTCTATCTTCTGGGTGTACTTTTACTTGCCAGTATCCACTCATGAGGTCAAGGGTGTAAAAATAGGTAGCTCTAGCAAGTGAGTCAAGCATTTCATCTATTCGGGGTAAAGAATATTGGTCCTTTTTGGTAATAGCATTCAGTTTTCTATAATTTACACAAAATCTTTTCTTTCCATTTTTCATTGTTACCAATACAACAGGAGAGGCCTATGGACTAGAGGACTTTTTTATTAACTTGTTATCCAACATTCGTTGTACTTCTTCATTAATAAAGGTTTGTTCAGTAAGAGGCACCATATAAGGTCGAAAACTAACAGGAGGTACATCGTTAGTTAAAATTCTATAGGTTACTAGATCAGTTCTACCTAGTTGGGTCATATCTTTTGCAAAGAGATCAGCAAATTCAAGAAGCAATTGTTGAAATTGGGCTCCTTGGTGAGTAGTTAAGGGTCCTACTTTTGGTTTTATTTCCTGAGTCATAGTATAAATTTCTCGAATAATTCTGGGTCTAGAATTGTCTGTATCTTCAAGTAGTTTTTGATCTTGCTCAGGATAACTCAAAAATTTTGAGCATCACCATTATTAAGATTGGATACAGGAGCGGTAGAGGAAGAGGTTTCATTATACAAATCTCTTAGTCGATGATAAAAGGTTTCAAAGTAACTAACTCAAGCTTGTAGTTCCTTTATAGTCTGTTCTTGGCATTCAAAAGTTTTGGTCTGTTCCTGTAGTAGAGCAATGATTTGAGCCTGCTGTTTAATCTGTTCTTGAAGGAGAGGAACTAGTCTGTTGGTTCTAAAATTGCCAGTGCAGTTTTTATGCATGCAACAACAGGTGATTCTGGTGTCAGAAAGGTTGGAGGAGACAGAATTTCTGGATCTAGAGCCGGGTGAAGTGCTTCATAACATTCCTTATAGTAGGAGTCAAATTGTTCTAACTTAGTGTTCTTTTTGACTATAATACATTCCTTACAGAGTCCAACGGTTCCTTGGAAATTTCTTTGTAAGTTTTCCATTGCTTTCCTTTGGTCAAAATCTGGATGACTAGTGTCAAAAGATTCTTTTAAAATTCTTTGTAGAGTTTCCTCTTCAGTTTCACTCAATTGCACTTGGGAGGCCCTCATGATAACATTGACTTCATTATAGGTATAGTCCTGGTTGGATAGATTGGCTATTTGGGGTTCAAGAGCATGAGCGAGGTCTTCATCACTTTCACCAATCTGTATTTGGGCGAGTCGATAAATTCGGCTTTGGTTAAGGTCATATGCATGTTCTGCATTTCTGGAGATTCGGCATAATACTGTACTCTAGTCCATAGGTTGTAGTTGGGGTTCCATTCTATATCCTTGGTAGCTTTATAAGCATACAAGCATTCAAGGTTGCAGAACTGAGTATCCTCTCAGATAGAATCTAGTTTAATCATCTTGGATCTAATACCTTGTTCTCTATAGAGCTTATATTCTATTAGCGTTCCTCGGCCTTCACTATTCGTGAAGAATTAGATACTTCGAGGATCATCCTGGTCTAGAGCATGATGAAAATCATTTCAATATCCTTTGCAAACTAAGGTTTGCTCCAGAGGTCTGATTTCTTCTGGTCTTTTGGGTACCTTGCATTTATAGCAATGGTTAATCCTAAAAGGAGAAAAATTTGGTAGCCAATTGGCATTTACTTTTTGAGGTTGACAACCACATTGATATTGTTGGTTTTCTAAAATCTGGGTCATCTGAGGGCAGTTGTCTCCAATGTGTCCATATTCTCTACAATGATAGCATAGATTATCAGGACAGTTCTTGTACAGGTGGCCAGGTTGGAAGCTGGTTTTGCAAATATTTACTTGGGGGCTTGTTTAGGACAGTATGCAGCAAGGTGTTCATAACGATGGCAATGGTAATATTCATTGTTAGGACAGTCAGCATAAAGATGATTATAGGAGTAGCAGCGTCTGCATTTCTGTTTAGTAAACGAGGCACTGGGTCTGGATCTATGGGTGACAGTTGTTCAATTGTCATATTCTGTTTCTATTACGTAGGCTTCTTTTGAATAGAGGTATTCTTGTTCAAACTTCTCTAATTCTTTTTCATCGGTGATAGTAGGTTAAGCAAGCAAAGGTTGATCGTGTTCATTAGTAGTAGTACGTGAATTTTCTTTTTATTCCACCTGAGGGTATAAGCTTTGTTTTTCCAACTATAACTGGCATCCACTTTTTGTGACCAGTCATTATCTAGAAGTAATGAGTAAGAGGTAGCATTTATTACTTCAATATCCATAGGGATAGTGGTTCCTTCAATTTCAATGGGTAGGTTTTTGATTATGCCTAAGGGTCGAACAGAGGGTCCAGTGGCTGAGACA
>QKWP01001771.1:64572-109821 GCA_003550325.1 Gigaspora rosea | reverse complement strand
GCTTATTAGATTCTCTAGTTCTTCAAACTCTATTGTCGCGATTAATCCTTCATAATCTTCTTGTGTGATAGATGGAACCGAATCGTATTCCTTTTCCCACAATTTCCAGTGTTCTTCATCCATTGGGTTACGTTTAGTCCAATTTTTAAAATGTTTTACGACTTCTTCTTTAATTCCTTTCTCGTCAGTGATCACTTCATCCGCTTTTATTATATTGTCAAATGTGACTCTGTTTCTTTTCCTTTTTAAAATGCTATCTATCATTCTTTTAGTATTAGTTTGGAAGTTGTTTTGTCTTCTTTCTACTGCTAGGCTAATTTCTTTTCTTATTTCGCTATTGTTTTCTATTTGCCTTGTTACGTGTATGGATTTCCTCAACTCTATCATACTTTCTACTAATTGTTTAATATTTTCGCTCCAGAGATCTTGTTCTTTAATATTGATAATTTCTATTTTCAACTTCGTTGTCATAGAAACTATCTTCTTGTTAAACCTTTTTGTTTTTTCTTCATAGTAAAGTGGAGAATGTGATTTTATTTCTTTCAAATTTCTTATAAGTTTATTTATCTTGACTAATCCTTGGTGTAGCTTTGATGCTTTCTTTGTTCTCGCCCCGAAATAATTATTGTGTATCTTTAACCACTTGATATGTTTCTTGGCTGAGTGTTTTATGGCGATATATAATTTGTACCAAGCTTTATTTAGGGAAGCTTCATCCGTTATCTTTTTTATTTCTAATGCTTCAATTTTCCATTTTATTTCAGTTCTAAAGTCCTCCCATTTATCCTCATCCATTTTACTATACTTAAAAACTTTTCTGGATTTCTTCTTTCTTCTTATTGCTTCAAACTTCCTCTTTAGCTTCCATTGTACTTTTATCATTCTATGGTCACTTCCCAAAGGCTCCACTTTTTCTATTATCAGATAGGACGTATCTACAACTATCTCCTCCGATGTCCATATATCATCAATCTGTGACTCTATTTGATCTCTTTTCCATGTATAATCCTGGATTTTGTTTACTTCTAATAAGCTTAACATCCTACTCTTACTCATAGTCTTAAAAATCGGTGTTTTTCTTTTACTATCTGCTCTTGCCATGTTATTATTGAAATCTCCCATTACTATTATCTTCATGTTTCTCTTGTTAGCGTCTGAAATCCATTTCTTTATTTTATCTTGTGTTTTAAGGGATATTTCTATTTTGTCTGATGGTAGGTATAGTGATATTATTCTTGTTCTTAAGTTTCCAGGTAGGAAGAAATCTATCATAATCGCTATTCCCAAATAGCTTCAATGTTGTGTATGTAATGTCTAAGATAAGGTTTGATGAGTAATATAGTTCCCATTGCCGATTCCCTTTTTAAACCAAAATCTTCTGGGGTTGCCGCCATGTATACATAATAGTACTGATTGAGCAATGATCTTCTCAAATCTTCCTTTTGTGCCAATTTGGTCTGTGTTACACTCACAATATCTATATCCTCCTTGTTCAAGTACTCAAAAATTAATTGTCTCTTTAATGGCACATTCAAGCCTTGTACATTTAATGTTGAAATAGACAGAACTTCTATTTTTTCCCTTACTATTATCTTTGTTTTTTTAACTTTTTTCGTTTCTTCGTTTTTAATTGTTTTTTCTTTTTTTATCTTTACTTGCGTCTCGTTTTCTAATGTATTATTGTTATTATTATTCATCATGATTAATAATATTGTCCATTTCAACATCTTCTACCACTTCGTTTGTGATTTGTTGTTCGTCAAATATATCCCACTTTGGTTCAGGTAGTTCCTCTGTTTCAAAGATCCACTCAGGTATAGTACCCAATGGATATTTTTCCCTCAGGTAGTCCAGCGCTTCAGGTACTTTGTCTTGTGAGGTTATTGGAAAAGACCAATGGGACTCTGGTTCTTTTTGTTTTAAATCTTTATTTAGCTTCTCAAGATCGCTTGGGAAGCCGTTTATCTCTGAATCCACTTCATTTTTATTATCTCCATCTTGGATACAAATCCAATCTTCCGGTACTTTATGGAAGAAATAGTGTTCTCTTAGAGCCTGAACTGCTATTCTTAACTCTTTCGTGCTTGTAATCGGGACCGTTAAATTCACCTTCTTCACCTCCTCCCACTCTTCAGGTAAGTCTTCTAATTGTGTATAGTTTACCTCTATATATTTCGCCGGCATTGGATTTGGTATTCTATAATAACTCGGAATAGATTTTATAAAATTCAAAGCCTCAGTTCTACTTTTTATCGGGAAACCCTCCTTAACATTGATTTTTAAATCCCTTGGATTCTCGGGTAACCTCTTCTTATTAATCACATAGTCATTTGGGAGGTATTTGAATGCGTAGACTTTTCTCAGTTTGTTCACATGTTCTTTAAAGTCTTCACTATCTTTAGGGCAGAAAGGAAACATTCTTCTCAAGCTCGGTGTCAACTCCTGATAGGTCAAAGGCAACTCCAATTTCTTTGGTGGTAAGTCAAAAAATGATTCTGGTAATTGAGAGAAAATATAGAACTTTCTTAAATCCTGTTTCCAATCCTTAACCTTCTTTAGATCAGCTCTATCTGTTACAGGAAAAAATTTTTTAAATTCCTCTCTTAGTTCGCTTGGATAACTCGGGATCGGAATTCTTGAATCTTTTATGTAGGACTCCGGTAATCGGTCAAATTTATATATCCCTCTCAGACCACTCACAACTTCACCCGTGAATCTTCTGTCCCGAATTGGTAATGTGTATTCTAAAGCTTCTCTAATCTCTTTTGGAATCAAATCATAATGCTCTGGTAATTGAGTCAATAAGTCACTCTTCAACTCATTTATTCTCTTTCTCAACTCTTCAAATTTTAAATCATTCTGTAATCTTGCAAAACCCGCCACGAAAAATATCAATTGCGTTATCTCAAAACCATCCAAGATGATAAAATCAGTATTAGTCAGAAAATCGATTCCCAATTTCTTTCTCAATTTATCGTAGATCTGGTCTTTATTTTTCTTGTTAATGACATATGCCCCATATGCTTGTTTGTATCTATCTGTAGCTCTCCCCAGTAAATGCATGAATTCATTTTGATGTGCCGGACGAGTCTCGTGTCTATTAGTAAAACATCTAAAAAAAGCCTTATCCTGATATTTTAGCTTGGTCCCGATAGCTGGTGGTATTTCCATACTTGTTGTTTTAGTTTCCAACTTGTGTTTTACAAAACTCACAATTGACTCTTGTGACTTGAAAGCTTCGATTATCTTGTCTATGTTCCATTCATTGGAATTAAATGAATCTTTTATCGATTTACTCTTCGCCCTCCAAACTTTGTTTTTTAAAACTCTACTTTTTTTTCGTCTTTCTTCTAATTGCTGCTTATCCAAGTTCTTTCTTCCTGTTACTACCGCACTATATAAGAGTGGTTGTTGTTTCTTTTCGTTCTGAATTTTATCTACCATTTCTGTAGCAGTTCCTTTTTGTTGTGTTTCTTCTTCTACCTCCATATTGTTAACTATTCCTTCGTTATTGCTAATGACCTCATCACGTGACAAGGTTTGTTGTTTTCCTGTCGATGATTCCAGAACATTAATTATTGATGACGTATTACTCTCGATTTGGTCGTTTGTTGTGATCAATTGAAAACCTGATGACGTCATATCCCGGATTTGGTCGTTTGTTGTTGTCGGCTGAGTTACTGATGTCGTTTGTTGTGACGATGATGTCATTTCATCAATTTGCATGTTTGAGTCCATTTTTGTGTTTTCCATACTAACAACTTCTATTTCTCTGTGAGTACTCTTTAATTTCTTTACACCGTTTCCTTCACTATGGTTGTTTAGTCTTTCATTACAACTTTTCTGAACTGCCTCAAACTCCTCATCTGGATCCATATCGAGTTCAAAAACTTGAAAGGGCCAAAGGCCCTCTTTTCTGTTTGTTGTTGTTAGAGACCTTTTAGTTATAGTCGTTCCCTTCCTCTTTTTACTCAGTTTGTTCACTGGCTTAAAGTTCTTCTTGGTTGTTGTTAATTAATTAATTATTTAGTTAATTAAATTATATATTTAATACGTTTTGGTTACGATTTTCCTCTTTTCCTACTATACTGTTTTTGTTTACTTAGGATTTACAGATGTACAGGAAAGAGTTTTTTACTTGCTGTTTTTTGTTTCATTTAGTTTCAGTTTGTTTTTTTTATTTATAGTTTTTTTTATTTTTTAATTTTTTTTATTTTATTTCTACAAAAACACCAACTCTAACTTTTGTTTGCAAAAAATCTAACAACCTTTCGAAGCTATGCGCAAGCTAACTCAGCCTTTCAACACTTTGCAAGAACGCACAACTACTTTCTCTAGCAATTTTGAAAGTTCAGGAACGCAAGTTTTCGCAAGTTTTTGCAGTTTTTGCAAGGGTTTGTTTTATTTATTTTTTTGTTTCATGTTTTTGTTTTTGTTTTTTTTTATTTTATTAATTTATTTTATTCCGGCACTTTGCGAAAACCTTCGACGATTTTTAAATTGCAAAAACATGAACTCGAAATGGAGATTTGGGGCTTTGTTTATTTTTTTATTTAGTTTGCTTACATTTTTGTTTTTTGTTTTTCTTTTTTTTTTACTTATTTTTTTAACTTTATTTTATTTATCCTTTGAAACTTTGCAAGAGAACGACTTGACTTTCCGGCACTTTACAAGAACACCAATTCTTTGCAAGAAGTCACGAATATGAACGAATTTAATTGAATATAAGCGAATACAAGTGAAATATAATAGTTTATTTTTTTTCATTTTTGTTTTTTTGTTATTTTTTCGGTTTTGTTTTTTGTTTTTTGTTTGTTTTTTTTTACTTATTTTTTTTATTTTATTTTATTTTATTTATTCCTTACTTTTTCAGAACTTTGCAAGAAAACAATCTAACTTTCTGGTACTTTGCAAGAAGTAGTGAATATAAGCAAATATAAACGAATATAAGTGAATATAAGCAAATATAAAGAATATAATAGTTTATTTTTTTTGTTTTCATTTTTTTAATTTTTTTTGGTTTTGTTTTTTTTGGATTTATTTTTTTTGTCATTTTTTTTATAATAATATATATGTAATATTTAAAATATAATATATAATAAAAAAATAAAATTTTATATTAAATAGCGAAAACTTGTGAATATTGTATATTTAATATTATATAATAATAATAAATAAAAATATCATTATACTTATATATTGAAAAACTCTTTCTAACAATCCTCTGGACCAAAACTTCCCATAAGCACCGACCTACAAAAATTTTGTAATTAGTATTTTTATACATAACAAAAACTCTATCTAGAAGCAACTTGGATACAGGACTTCAGATTGCATGCGAGAAGGCTGAAATAGAGCTAAAAAAGATTTTTTCTTGCGGGTTTGGTTCTCCGGATAGAGGACTTTGTTGCTATAGAAAACGTAGTAGGGCTAAAACCCTGGAGTTTTTTGTCAAAAGATGTGGAAGTCTAGACAGAAACATACTTTTGGTTATCTATACTATTCTACAAAACGTAAAACTTACACTCTTTACAAGTTTTGGTCTCCTTGCTATCCCTCTTTGGTTTTTTCGAAATTTCGCCAAAAAGTGGGCAATCCAGTTTACCCCTCCAAAAGATTGGCAGTGTTCACTCCTTCCAATTTGGGAATACGTCTACCTAATCAGAATCAGTCACGAGTGAATTTGAATCCTGTGAATAAACGAATGACACATGAGATGTTTTGGTAGAAAATTCGAGATGAAATTTCTTTCTAGAACTTTCTATTAGGCGTAGTTTAGTTTCTTTCTTTTATGTACATAATACTTTGGCAGAATTCAGCTGCGCAGTATTATAATTTTAAACAGTATTAGTATTAGTATTAGTATTAGTATTAGTATTTGTTATCCCCTCTCTTTTTTTTTCGTTTTTTTTAGATAGGATTAGTCAGTTCCGCCTTGTTTATAGGCTTTTTCTTTGTTTCTCTCATATTACATCTTTTTTTTTTGTTGTTGTTTTTGGTTTCTTGTCTAGGTTCGATGATATTTCCCCTCTTTTTTTACAACTCTTTTATTTCTTTTATATTTCATTTTTTCTTGAATGGTAGTATACAGATAATAATACATGCTATTATTATCTGACTCCACCATTGATGCTAAGTGGAAGGGATTTGAAGAGAAATCCTATAAACTTGACGGCACTGACGTTGAGACTCCATTCTCTCAGGAGTTTGGTGTGACGAGTTGCATTTGGGCGCTCTTAGAAGTAGCCGAATGATGTTGGACCTATATATTAGTGGATATATTAGTTCGTTTACAATTGTAAACTGCTCAGGATTAATAAACTAGTTAGGCTCTAGCAAGGCCGTCAAAGTTAAAAAAAAAAAATAATAATAATAAATAAAAAAAATTTATAATTAAATTGTGAAAACTTGCGAAAACTTGTGAAAACCTGTAAAATGTTCAAAAAGCATGATTATGTGAATATAATAATTATTAATTGATATCATATTCGATATATATCGATTAACCGGATATATATCAATTACTATCACTATCGATAGAAATCGACAGGGGTGTTGATCATCAATATATATCTTACCGGTTAGTAATAATGTATTTTACTTTTTTTAAAAAAAAGACAAAAAAAGTTCGTAAATAATAATTTACCAATTGTAAAATAATATAAATTATTTTTGAATTTACAAATGGCATGTTAATTAATAATCGACATGAATTAAGAAATGATGCGAATATATGTATTATTTAAAACATGCATTATACAAGTTTTTTTGTGATTAGTAGGATGTCAACTCTATGCAAAATAATCTAATAACCAAATAATCCTGGTCATTTTGAAATAACTATAGTTATTTGGTCACAAGTCATTTTCAAATGACCCAAAATTTGAATGACCTCAAATAAGTGGTCATTTTGAGATTATTTGAGATCATTTGAAAAATTGGCAATGACCAGGTTATTTACTATCTCTGGTGTTTAATATCGATATATATCTTTTTTTTTTTTTTTTAGTGTCAAAGTGCCCACTTTGGGGATTGGCTTTTATTCAAGATATATTAGACCTCGGCACCCTACATGGAGGGAAAGCCGACATTCGTACATTGACGAGAGTACAACTAGCCTCACCTGCAACTTTTGGTTGCCTATTTAAGTAGCCACCTGAAGGCTCTACCCTAGCTGCCATACCTGCAACCTACATACTGGCATTGCCTATTTAAACCCTCTGATCTTCTGCCTCCTGCCGGTCCATCTTGTATCACCGGTACAGCCACTAGCTACTAAACCTGGAGTTTGTACCGGATACTAACCGCACCCTTAGAACTAGTTTATCCTCAGTGGGAAACTTGGTAGAGTGATTTCCCGTCCCACACAGGTATCAACTACTCTTCGGTAGCAGCAGGGGTTACCCCCTATCATTACCTACTTCTGCCCTTATAAAGTTCACATGATCCCAGTACCACACTGTTCCTCTTTCAGTTTCTTTCCCCTGGAACTTTCCTTCCCCGGTTGCTTTCTTACTTCCAATCCGAAGACCCGAAAGGGTTGGTTTGCCCTGGCGAACCCAGGGGCTTCCAACCTCTGGTACATGATTTCACAACACATGTCCTTTTCCTCCGGTGCGATCTCTGGCGGTCCGGTTGGTAGGGTCCGCCATAAACCCTTTGATCATAAGTCTACTTACGGTCAGTCCGAACCAGTCAGTCACCGTCTGATTCCTATTTGAGCACCGTCGAAAGTCAGCTACCTCTTTACTCGGGTCTTGCCAAGTATGGTTTCCTGTTGTTCTACGGTTCTGTGCATAACACAGCGCCTGCACTTCCCAGGATCTATGTGCCCCAGTTTTGTGCGTAACACAACGCCAGAGCTCCCAATACGAGTTGGTATAACCTAGGAAACAGATTTGTATATCCGAGCTCAGAGTCCAGGTTACCGTAACGCAAGTAAATTTTTCAAAATCGTCTCCAGTGGGATTTGAACTTTGTACCTTTTGTTACAACTACTTGGGGGTGACAACAATCCAACTACACTATGTCGCCCACACTATCGTTATATGGGCATGAGTCAATAGAAATCAAGCAAATTTTTTATAATAAAATTTTTTTGAAAGTTTGAACAGAAATAACTTAACAAAAATTTAATAAAAATTTTTTTAAATTGATTTCATAAACCTATAGAATTAATTTAAAAAAAATTTATCAAATTTGATCAAGGCTTTGTTAAATTATTTTGATTTAAACTTTTAAAAAAAGGTACTAAAAAAAATTTGCTTGATTTCTATTGACGGCAGCCCATATATCTTAGTTAGTAATCGATATATATATATATAAAATTTGCCGACGAAAGTTTATAGTAAATTTATATGTTTTTATTATAATTTTTATTATAAGCAACACTTATGGAAAAATGTCCTATGACTGTTACTTTTTTGATACACTTAGTCTATTTTTCCCAGTATCGCCACCAAAATTTTCTCAATTACGTAATAACCAACAAAATTTTTTTATTAGATTAGGGTTACAGTGAGTGCTCAGTTAGGCTTGGGAGGACCCCGGATAATACTAATAGAGGTACGAGTTGGGTTAATAGTAAATTTTCGAGCATTTTGTCCACTCTAAACACTCTATTTTTGCCCGTTTTATACTTTGTACCTTCTGATTTACAATTTATATGCCCGATTTAATTATATAACCTATATATATCTTTGAAAAGCATTGTGTGCACATGTAAATTTTTTTTATTTATTATATATAATGATTCTACGTATTTTAAACTACAAATTCAAACATAATTGTATATAATATATAATAATTTATATAATTTATTATTGCATTATTAAAAAACAACAGTTATGGCGCCAGATCATAATCCCAAATTAGGTCAAAAAAAAATATAATACCCTCTTTGAAAGGTTTATACGTACGTACGTATGTACAATAACACATTACAATTTCAAAATTTTGACCTCGTGCCCTAATCAATATGCAATTTTTAAAGGATTAAATAAATTAAATAGTAAATACCTTTTTTTCAATATATACATATATATTTCTGAAATTTTAATAAATAATTATTACGTTTCGACTAATTAAATAGAAATTAGATAAGTATTAATTATTTTAACTACTTCGATTGATAAATTAATTTTTTTGATATTTTAATGAAATAATCGCAGATAAAAAATTCAATGCCTACCTTAAGTACTTTTTTGATTAATAATTAAATTAAACTGACATAATCAAAAAAAGTATATTTCGAACTAATTAAAATCTGCCAAGATAGCAGAATCGGCTCGAAGAGTTTATCATTCTATTGATTTATTACACAGTATTCATTAAATCTAATCCCTTACTACCTCTGAATGAACAATAGTTCGTAACAAATTCTTTGTAGAGTATTCATTAAAAAACCTATATAACTCTAAAGCCTTTCCAAAAAGAGTTATCAAATTATGCTGCTCATCAACGTGAATAAAATCACCAAATCCAAGAAAATAAATGAAAAACTTAACACTAATATGACTAAAAACCATGTGTCCAGAATTAGCTAGAGGTGAAAAAATATTATTTCGAAGTGGAAAAAAAACCTTTACCGATAAATAAGATAATGAATCTATTTTGACTACATCACCACACACATAAGAATGGTAATTAGAATTCTTCTGATATAGCGCCAAAATTTGTACAAGACAAAGTTCGTTATTAATATAAGAAAATCCATAACCATGCTTGCGAATAGGATTATGTTTACTGATATTAGCAACAGTTATTCCATTTAGATCTAAATTTTAAAAATAAATTTATTAATTAAGTATTAAAAGTATTCTTATAATTATTACTTACCAACTTTTTTATTTGTATTTGATAATACAGATAAACGACTTCGATTTTTCCACCGAATTCTTCGTAATTTCTCAGTTCGTGATATTTCAATATTTGATATATAACTTGCAATTAGACTACTTATTATATTTGGAGAAACAGCAGTCGTATAATTAAGACTCTGAATTCTACAGATAGTCTTTCGCTCCATATCCTGATTACTGTAACATTTATGACTTTTTCGCAAATTAACTAAGTAAGTGATATCTAAAGTGCCTACTTTGGTAATGCCAGTATAAAAGTTTTCATATATTTCTAAACCATGATTTTTTGAAGAATTTGTATCTGACATTAAAAAAGTTAACTCAAAACGTGCATCTCTTAAATCGGTTTCAATATCATCATCACGAATCTCTATGGTATTAAAATTAACTACATTATTTGCGAATCTGATATTTCATTGCTTTGAAATGAATCATTAAAATAGTCAGAAAAATCATCATTTTCGTCTAGTTGGTTCGGTTGGTCCAGTTGCTCATTAGAAATATTTAAAAAATTAAAAACTTCATCTCGATTAACCATTGAAAGAACTTTTGCAAAATCCAAAGCTTGTTGATACCCTTCGTGAACAGCACAAAGCAAATCCTCATTTGAAGGCCATTGACGCAATATATTAATCGTTTCTGCGAGAGTTCCAGTATTATAATACGTAATATAACCTAATAAAATAATTAAAGATTTAATTATATATATAATAAAATAATATTTAAATTATACAAATAGCAAAATAATAGTGCAAAAATTTGGTAATTTCGTGGGTTTTTTCGTGGGTTTCAAAACAAAAATATTATACACTAAACTGAGCTTTCAATATCATCACTCAATATCATTATATTTTTAAACTTTTTTTTGAATAAAATATACCGTATTACCGCGAAATAACGCGCAGGGGTGAAATTATGAATTTCGGCCTAAATTAAGCTTAATTCGGGCCGAACCTCGAAATAACGCCCATGGTCGTTATTTCGCGGTAATACGGGTAATTGAATAAAGCAATATATAGGCTTAATTTAGAGGTTCCTAGTCACGAACCACCAAATTTTTGTGCTGTTATTTTGCTAACCTTATGCTTACCAACACCAGAAGTTTTATCTTTTATTACTTCGTTTAAGATGCCATTCATATATGCCTTATACATATATGATACTTTTGGAACCATATATAGTAAATCGGAAAATGTAAATTCATTATTAATTTGTCGACACAGCCCAAAAAAGTGTTCGCACCCTTCAGATCCATGAAGCCATGGTAATAACGGATATGAGTTATAAAAATCGCGATATGATATAATTAAAAGAATCTAATAATAAATAAAAATTAATACAATAATATTTTGTAAAAAAAAATTAGCAAATACCGGTACATATTTATTATTCTTACTAATGATTCTGCTAAACTTGTCAAAATATTAAAAGTTTGTGTTGCAAGAAAATTTTTTTCAAGACTAATATAATTAGGATTAGCTAATCCAACTGATGCAATATATGATTTCCAAATTTTAAGAAAAAAATATGCCATCATAGCCATTCGAGCTCTTTCTACATGTGATATTGTTCTGTTTTGATATGCATCAATTAACTCGCCTAATAAAATATAAAATTTTTTTAAACTTTAATAATTGTTAAAAAATATTAATACTGTATAAGCACGAAATAACACGCAGGGGTGTAATTCCGAATTTGGCTTAGATTAAGCTTAATTTAGACTAAAATTCAAAATAACGCTCCTGAGTGTTATTTCGTGCTTATACGGTATAAATAAATTAGCAACTTACCAATTACAAACAAATAAACAAAAAGTCCACAGCGAATATTGTTAGAAATATTTGAATTCATAACTTGATTAAGAAGTGAGGAACAGAAAAGACGATAGCTAGCACCATCATCTTGGCGATCACAATTAATAACATCTTTTTTATACAAAATGCTATCATCTTGTTCACACATATCTAATACTTGATCATACGTTGCTATATAATTTCCCAAAGTAAGTAATCGTGCACCAGAAAACAGTGCGTTTCGTGCAGATTTTCGGGCATGCAATGGATCTGAAACTCGAATTACTGGTCCTACTCCAGGAAAAACTGAACAGGTAAAGTTTATATTATATATTGGATCATGAAAACTCTTGGTCAATCCAGTATTTTTGGACATTAAATGCTTTTGAGCATTAAATTCTGAAATAGCACCGTCAGCTCCTATTGAAACTATGTGAATTGAAAGTTGTTGAGCTATCTCCAGTACTTTTTCATGTATTTTTAGTATTCGTGCAGATGTTTCATTTCCATTATTTGGAATCAACCCGATTACAACTGGTGGAAACTTTGGTAATGGTATCTTAAATTCGAAGATTTATTTAAGTAATAGTTAAAAAAAACTAAACTTTGCATCTTTGAATCTAGTAAATTATAAATTCGAAGCTCTATAAGTACTTACTTGAAGTAAATACAAACGAACTTGCTTTGCTATTGCATTGTTCGAAATTATACTTTGAATGACTGATTCTGCCTCATTATAATCATTAACGAGAGTTTGATCAAGTGAAAAAACGGAACCAATAATACATCCAAGATTTGCAGAATAGCCAAGACGAGGATAAACCTTAGTATTATCAGTCATTGCGATAACTGGCCCATCATAGTTTATAGAATCAGCTAATCTTTTAAAGCGTGCCATATTTTCTAAACATATACTTGTATCAGACATACACTCTCCAGATTTTTGACGCAAGAGCCTATATAAGATATTTTTAATATTATATAACCTATGATCTTAAAAATTTTAATATCATAAAAAATAATAATTTAATACCTAATATTTCGTAGCGTTTGTCCTGCCAAATTGGCTCAAAAAAATCATACGCTTTTGGGCTTAGGCTGGAAAGTACAGCCGTAAAGTGGGTAACATTTTCAGAATATTTCAAATTTTGAATACCTTTGCTATGATCTTCACGCTGAGCTATTTGCATCATTATTTCACATAGTCCTTTAAATGTAGACTTTGATTCAAATGCTCCGTTTAAACCTTTCTCAGCTAATTTTAACCAAAATGGTACTGAGTTATTTTCATTAGAATTAGAAACTGAAGTCCAGAGTTCTTTTATGTGTAGATTTCCAAGAAATTTCAAAATTGGATTGTTTTTAAAATATAATTTTGGTGTAAAGCGTCTATTTTCTGGTTTCGGTATAGGCTTAGAAAGTACATTCTATAAGATATATAGCAAATAAATAAATATACTATATATAAAAAAAAAGATTCAAATAATCAAAATTTACCTTAAAAACTTGATCCTTTGTAAGTAAAATACATTTCGTGCATACTCGTTCAATTCGGTCAGTATAAATTTCACATTCTGAGCTACGTATACATAAACCTTTTTGATCAATATTCCATTTAGATCTTGCCGATAGTTCATCATTAAGTCTTTTTGATTGATTGGAATTAAGCTTAGAATAAGAAAATTTTGTATCTTTTGTAAACTTGTCCGGAAAAAGTTCTTGTGCTACTACTTTGGCAAGTGGGGCTCCACCAGATATTGTAAAACCACCAACTCGTTCAATATATTTAAGATGCTTCTCTTCACATAAGCCGGAACATGGATATCTTTTATTAGATGGTCCGTCTTGAGAATTAGAAACTGCAAAGAATTTTCTCAAATCTAGAAATCCCTTGTTTTTAATACATTTGTTATTAGACACATGGGATTCAATTCGTGACTTATCATAATTTCTTTTTAGTTTAACTGATCTTTTGCAATGTTTGCATCGTACGCATAGCGGACTCAAAATTTCGAGTACATCCGGATGACTAGCCAACTCTGCTTGCTAACAATGCAAACCTAATTAGATAGATATTAATATAAATAACATATTTGATACTATTCTTACCTTTTCTAAAATAGTTTTTGCATTCATTCCACGATTTCGTTTTTTTTTAGGTGTAAATTCTTCAGGAACTGATCCATTATTTGAATACTCATCGCCTGTTTCATATTCATCGTCTGTTTCATAACAGTCTGGCAATTCATTATCAGAAAATTCAGTTGAAGTAAACATATCTGTCGTTTCATATTCATTGGATATTTCATAACAGTCTGGCGATTCATTATCAGACTGTGAAAATTCAGTTGAAGTAAGCAATAAGTCTAAATCCATCAAGGAAATTTAACTGCGACAAAAAGTGTCCATATAACCATGGAAGCCTTTGATTACAAAAGATATTCTTAACCACGACAATTTTTTTTTTCTTTACTACGGCGAAGCTTCTGACCACGGCGAAAGCTCTAAATACAAGAAATTTTTTGATACTGGCGAAGCTTTTTAGTTTCAGGAAGTTTCTGATTAAGGTAAAACTTTTAATCACACAAAATTCTTGACCACTTTAATTACGCGAACCAACACCTTCAATCACTCGTAATTTTCGTTAGGGACAAGGTCTTGACTGCAGCAGAACTTCTGATCACGAAACTTTCGGCTGCTTTAAATTTTTACTACGCGAAGCTCATAAAACTTTACTAACAAATAAAATTTCAAAGTAACGAAATTTAAATATTTTATTTCAAATTATCTAACCAATCATAAAAAGGAATCTGATGCCCAGGATGTAATTTCGAATTTTAGCCTGCATTAAGCTTAATGCAGGCCAAAATTTGAAACAATACCCCCGATTATATATCTTTTATGGATTTTTTTAAAATATTAGATATTCATTTTAATAAAAATGTGTCCACTTTAAGGTACATAACCTTATTTTACCAATCCCGGTTTTATAATACTAGATTTATTCAAAAAGCCTTTTTAATAATATAACCTTGAAAATAAATTAAGAATTCTTGTCCGGTTTAATAATTGTACCCCTATTAGTATTATCCGGGGTCCTGGCTTGGGTTTAGGCTATTATATAGTAAATCGCTCAAGGAAAACTTTTTTTAGTTAAAAAAAGTGGATCCTTATGCAAACTTTTGAGAAATAAGCTTTTTTTAACAAAAGAGACGTTTTGAGATGTTTGTTTTGAATTTTTCTAATCACACCAAATTATGATTTTTTATTGGCCAATAATCACATGATTGAGAAAATTTTGTTGGTGATACTAGAGTAGTTCACTTGGAGAAACTTAACCTATATCCTGGGGTAGAGGGTCTTATCCTGTGTCTGTCATGTGACTATGTTTATAAATTAAATTAAACTGATTAATACAGAAAATCGTGTGTTTTGCCTATCGTCGTCTTCGTGGTGCCCTTGTGTGTTTTTTTTTTGTCTTTCGTTGTCGTTCTTGCAATGCTTTTGTGGCTCTTTTATGGTATCTTCATCATCGTTTGGTGGTGTTTTTGGTCATTGTTTGGTAGTGCCTTTGGTCGTTGTTTGGTGCCTTTGGTCGTTGTTTGGTGCCTTTGGTCGTTGTTTAGTGGTGCCTTTGGTTGTGCTTTTGGTCGTCGTTTGGTGGTACTTACATTGTAGTTTGGTAGTGTTTTGGGTCGTAGTTTGGTGGTACTTTTGGTTGTAGTTTGGTGGAGGCTTTTCGTGTCATTTGTTGGTGCTTTTCGTTATCATTTGTTGGTGCTTAAATCACCGTTGGGTGGTGCTTTTAATTGTCGTTTGGTTGTGCTTTGATCGTTGTTTGGTGGTGCTTTTGGTCATTGTTTGGTAGTGCTTTTGGTTGTAGAATGGGGTTTTTTGATTGTTATTTGTTGGTGTTCTTGGTTGTTATTTGGTGGTACTTTCGTTGTTGCTTGGTAGAGTTTTTAATTTTTGTTTGCTAGTCTTTTAGTCGTTTGTTTTGTTATACTTTTTTTATGATTTTTTTTTACCTTTATTTTTTTTTTTTGTACTTTTTGCTACTTGTATTTTTCTAATTAAAAATTATCTTTAATTAATAATAATAATAATAAATTTTTTTTTTTGTACTTTTCGCTACTTGTATTTTTTCTAATAAAAAATTATCTTTAATTAATAATAATAATAATAATAATTTTTTTTGTACTTTTTGCTACTTGTATTTTTTCTATAGTAATAAAAAATTATCTTTAATTAATAATAATAATAATAAGGGAAGTGACAAATATTACATAATATTTTTTTACTATACCCTCTACCCCCCTCCCCCCACGTAAGATAAATTTGATTGGCTGTTATAAATTTATATATCTCATGTAAGAAAATCAGTGACCCCCTCCCCCCTCAGGATATTACGTAACTACCCTAATAATAATAAATTTTTTTGAGTTTTTAAAATTTGGACCAATCATATTTAAGCAGTACAGGATAAAAACTTATACCCCCCCGGGCATAGGATAAAAGCCTCTACCCCGGGTACAGGATAAGGACGCTCAGTTCACTTAGCCTTTAAAAATCACGTGCCAGCCGCACTTAAAATCGACTAATGGGATTACGGATAAGATTCTAAAGAAATTTATAAAGAAAGCTTAAGGTCTTCTCGATCAAAACTCGATTTTCTATTATGCTAACCTTAATTAAATGTTTAACAAAGATTGTAGAGAAGAAAACTACGATCCCAAAGGTGATAAGATCACCAAGACTGGTTCAGAAGATCGCGAGAATTGAGTAAAATCTTTTGCGATTATTTAAAGTTTCTTAAATAGTGAAACTTTTTTAACGCATATCTCGTGATACACTAAGCCGATTTTGATAAGTTCCTTCCCTAACTAGAAGTTCAAGTATGATTGGGCATAATAAAAAAAGATTAAAGAATTCAAGCTTTGTTATAAATCTCTTTAGAATCTTATCTGCAATCCCATTGGCCGATTTAAGTGCAGCTGGCACGTGACTTTTTTAAAATCAAAACGATTGATTACCGAAACTGAAAAAAATGGTAGTATACTGACACGTCCCACAATTTTTTATTGTTCGCGATATGAAACGACATCATGCACAAGTTCTTCAATTAGAAAAATCTGACTCAACACAAGACACGGCAATTACAAAAAAAAAGGCAAAGATTCCTAATATACCACATAACCATGAACAAAACTTTATTCAACTCGAGATGTCTCAAGCTCAAGTGTATTACTATCATTCCATTTTTTCTTTACAAGACTGCTTGAAATATTATTCCGACTTGGCATCTCTTCCTTATTGGTCTCGACCAGTTTTTAAAATATTTGGACGTCCTGCAACTGCTGCAAGACTCACTTGCTCTTTTGGCTCAACACCTGAAAAGACATACCGATATTCCGGAACTGTTGCAAAAGTTGATTCAATTGACTATCCACCTTTCATAACAATTATCAAAGACAAAATTGAATCGATTTTAAATGTAAACTTTAATTTTGTTCTATTAAACTGGTATCAAAATGGTAATGATTCTATTGGTGCTCACGCTGATGATGAAGGAAGTCTTGTACCTCAAGGTGTCATTGCCTGCGTTAGTTTTGGCGCTCCAAGAACTTTTATGTTTCAAAATAAATGTGATAAAAAGTTGGTACATAAGATTATACTCGAAAATGGTTCTTTAATTGTCATGAAGGGTACAACTCAACAATTTTGGAAACATTCAATTCCAAAAGAAAAAAAAATTAAGGATGGAAGAATTAGTTTAACTTTTAGACAACTTAAATAAATTCATTCTATATTGTGGTATTTTAAATAATTACACTTTGTAAGATTCCAAAAATTTTATTTGGTCTTTATAATTCTTAATTTTCCTGGCGAATATACAAAATTATCTGCATACACCTTTTTTCGAAATTCTGGTTCTTTATGTTCTTGAACATAGTAATCCCATCCTACACGATGAACACTTTTAATTTAATAATAATAATAATAATAAATCTATTTTTTATAAATTATTCATAATTTACCTTGCTTTTCTGCAAAATGGATTGCGTCTTCTTTCGAAACAAAGTTCATTCTTAAAGCTTGCACATCATCAGCGCTTAATTATAAAAATAAAAATTGTTATTACCAAAAAAATATTATTATTAACAAAAAAAATTTTTTTTCTTATATCTTACCTGCTGGCCCATCCCATTAACGGGTTTTCCCATGCACCACTAGATCCCATAATATCAAAATCAATTCTCCAATGCCTAGTATTATGTTCTCCTGATTGCATGGCAGTCTTGGAACGTTTGTAAATTCTTACGGTTCTAAACCGGAGTTCCTCTGATTTTTATATTTTTTAAATATATAATATTTAATATTTTTTTTTTACATTAAAAAATAAAAAAAGTTAATCTTTACCGGGTGCACCGGATACAACATCAGCTGTTACACCTTGTGAAGAAGTTTCGGGCGTTGTTGTAACCGAGCTTTCTTTTGAATCTCGAGTAGCAATAGCCGTCTTTCCGGAAACAAACCTTTGCAAAATGGGTATCGTGGATCTTATAGTAATATGCGAACGTTTTGCAAGAAATGTTGCCATATTTTTAATCACTTTTCATTTATGCAATTTAAAAAATCTTAATTTATACAATTTTATACAATTTTATACATTCACATTTCCACGTGATATAAGTTGAACATAAAACAACCAATCAAACTCGACTAATTTTAATATTCTCTTCTAAACTTACAAAATGCCGCGTTTTTCTCACTATGAAGCTGCCTTAGGCTCACAATTATTTGAAAAGGTTAAAAGCTGTCGTGTTTTAATGGTCGGTGCAGGTGGTATAGGTTGTGAGCTCTTAAAGAATTTGGTCATGTCTGGTTTTAATCAAATTGAACTGGTGAGTTTCTCCCAATTTGAAAAAAAATAATGCTTTTCAATTTATTAAACATAATAAGTCTATCCTTTCTAAAAATCCTCAGGTTGATCTGGACACGATTGATCTTTCCAATTTAAATAGGCAGTTCTTATTTCAAAAACAACATATCAAAAAATCAAAGGCACAAGTATGTATACGTATCGCGTGCCAATTCCGGTAAAACAATCATATTCTCCTATTTTATACTTGAATGTATATTCTTTTATACACCATTTTGAAAGGTTGCTCGCGAATCGGCTCTGAAATTCAATCCAAACGCCAATATCGTCGCGCATCACGCGAATATCAAAGATCCTCAATTCAGTATCGAGTGGTTTAAAAGTTTTGATATTGTCATGAACGCTCTAGATAATCTCGGTAATTTTAAATATTTAAAATTTGTCATTCGTGCATCATGGTACAAATGTAAACTTTGGAATGAAATAAATTTATATCGTCATATAGACGCAAGGCGTCATGTCAACACTATGTGTTTGGTCGCGAACATTCCGCTAATCGAATCAGGCTCAGAAGGTTATCTTGGTCAAGTGACAATTATAAAAAAAGTAGGTTACAAAAAATAGTTCTTAATTCTTTATATCTTTGAAAATGATAATAATATCAGTTTTTTGATAAATTAGGGTGAAACTGAATGTTATGAATGTCAACCTAAACCAACCAGAAAAACCTATCCGGTTTGTACAATTCGTAGTACTCCGAGTAGTCCAATCCATTGTATTGTTTGGGCAAAGAGTTATCTTTTCAAGTAAATATAAACAATGTAATATTTATATTTCATTAAGTATATTTTATACCAACTTATTTTAATCTATAATAATTTAGTCAATTATTCGGAATACCTGAAGAGGAAGATGAAGAATTAGATAAAGAACTTAATGACGAGAATGGTACAAATTTTGAAAATGAATCTTTGTGATTTGTGCACATATAAAGTGATAACAATTTAATGATTTACCTAGCTGATGAAATTGCAAACCTCAAGGCGGAAACGCTTGCACTTAAACGTATAAGAGAAGCGATGGGCTCACAAGATTACCCTAAGATAGTTTTCCAAAAGATTTTTAACGACGATATTAATCGTTTATTAATTATGGAAGATATGTGGAAAACTAGAAAACGACCAGCTCCTCTAGTTTATGAAGAATTAGAGAAACTTAAAGATACTGAATCACAAATGGATCAAACTACTAATTCTAATACCTTAAGAGATCAAAGATTATGGAGTTTAACAGAAAACTTTTCTATGTTTCTGGAAAGGTTCTAAATCTCAGATAATCAGATAATGGTATTTGTTCCATAAATAGTTCATATCTAATTGATTTTGATAAATTATAGTATTAAAAGATTAAGTACACAATTACTTGCCGAAAAGGTGACTAATCCGGATGCATCATTGACTTTTGATAAAGATGACATTGATGCCATGGATTTTATAACTGCAACGTCCAATTTACGCGCAAGAATATTTGGTATTGAAGAAAAAACGAAATTTCAAGTAAAAGGTGATCAATTATTTAAATACATTGTAAAAATTTTTTTTTTTCAAACTCAAACAATATTACTTATAATTTTTTGTTGAATTAAGCAATGGCCGGTAATATTATTCCAGCTATTGCGACTACTAACGCGATTGTTGCTGGGATGATCGTGATGCAAGCGTTCAAAGTTTTAAATGGTGATTTAAATGAATGCAAAACAGTATGTGTATATCCTTTTATTTTACTTGATACATCTTTTGATTGCATTTTTCATAAATAGTTCAAAGGTATCTTTTTTTGTTATAATTAGGTGTATTGTTCTCCGGATCGACGACCAAAATCAATTCTTTCTGAATCGTTAAATAAACCTAACCCTGATTGTTCTGTTTGTCAATCTGCACATGTTACCTTGAACGTAAATGTTAAAAAAGCAACCTTACGAGATTTTCTTAAAGAGGTCATTCATGGACATGACGAAGATGAAGAGGATATTTGCGAAGTTTCTGTGGAGGAAGGTGGAAGGTTTGCTGATTTAAAATTTTGGCTTTCTTTCCTATATATATGTATTTGCGCTTTAAAACATTAATATGTATATCTTATTTTAAATATTAGAATTATATATGATGTCGAATATGATGACAATCTTGACGTAACATTCGAAAAATTAAACATAACTGATGGAAAAATGGTTAAAGTAACCCCTGAAAGTGAAGACGATGAAAAATATCCGACCGTTTTTGCCATTTCTCATAGGTAAGATAATTAGCATTATATATAAAAGAATAAATGTAATTATTAATAATTGTTTTTATAAATCTTTATTATATAGAGAAACATTTGAATCTCCAAATACTTGGTTTCATATTGATGGTGATATAATGTCTAGATCTCGCACACAAGTTAATTCAAATGTTCACAAAAGAAAGCTTGACGACTCTGAAATTGACCCTCAAGAAGAGTCTTCTCGCAAAAGACCTGCTGTTATTGAGAATGAGGTTATCGTTCAAGACGACGATCTTATAATGACTGAAGATGGTCCTCAAAGGCTCATTGTCATTGATTAGATTTTACTATGATTTTATGTAAAATAAAATTGGCCTGATAAATAATTTGCATACAAAAATTTTTATGCACTTGGTTTCTTAATGGGATGCCCTCGGACACTTATTATCACCTGGTTTTTAAAAATTTATCCACATCGGGTTGGTGCGCCATAATGACTGGAATTAGGAGCCGAATCAGTATAATATTTGTTGATAATAATGATAATGTTATTATCGCTATTTTATCACGCAAAATAAATAAGAAAATATTCTTAGTAAAGACATAAAACGCGTTGAAGCAGGTATGGGTTAATTTAATTCATTGCAGGTTTAATCATGGCAACTCAAATTTCTCATAATCAATATAGTATTATATCTAAGCTTCTGAACTTTACGTCTATTTGGATTCTCGCTAAAATGTTAAACACATTAAAAAGTTTATGATGATACATTCCTCCTTCTTTTATCATTGTTAATAGACAATTTATTGATTTCTCCATTTTAGCCAAATTTCTTAAATAGAAACGGTTCGAAATGTAATAAAGATTAGAATTCAACTTTCTTATTACTGGTATAACAAAAAATTAACATATGAAGTGCGAAAAAAAAAGCAAATACAATTTATAAAAACAGAAGATTTGTTTTTATGTAATACGTTAGAATTTTAAATTCGTTCTTGGTTATTGATTGTGACGTACCTACAGGGCTTTAGGTTTAGCGAAATTTTTCCCAAATTTGAGGGTCCTTAAAGCCTGGTTAAAAAAAGGTACGTTTTTGATATTTTTAAAGTTACCTTTTTGATACAATTAGGGTGAATTGATACATACGTATCAAGAATACAGCATTGACATTTTTTCTCCCCAATAATTACAACTATAGTGAATTTCACCACAGATGTAATCAATTTAATACTTGGATTCGGGATATCCGGAATAGTTAGACATAAGCACTGAATGATTCCGTATAGCTTATTCGATTACCTAATACAAATATGCAAATATTCACTCATCTCGTAAGAGGTGAATTTTGTAAAACCTGTCATCGGACTTTTAATTATAATTTGTGCACAGTTAGCCATCTACGGAAAATCTATCATCATGATAGATTTTCCATGTGCACAAAATATATTCGATGGCAGGTTTTCCTTCGGCAGCACTCATATTGTAGGAGATGACCGAATGAGATCATTCAGTGATAACCGTTTTAATTCTTTTAATTCGGATTTGTAAACGGATATTTACGATTTAGTGTTCCTATCCGTAAACCATTTATCCATTTATCTACAGATATCCGAGATTAATAGATGGATAACCGAATAATTTGATGAGTTGACAATTAAAGCTCTTAAAGTAATCAACAATATAAATTCATTTACAAAATTACAAGTTTTAAGGTAATTATAAATTTTATAAATTAGAGAAATTCATTCTCATCAGATAATATCTGAATATAGCATGCGAATAAAAGATCCAGATAGGATATTATTATTATCCGGTTTTTAATCCGGATTCTAATCCAGTTTACAGCAATTTTCTAGAAACCTTTTTGTTGTCTCTGTTCAAGGCAATGTAGTTTAGGTTATTCTTAAAATGAGATCGAAGAGGTTTTGGAAGTGTGCAAATTTTTTAGATGCCCAGAATTTATTGTATGACGAATTTATAAATAACAGTAGAGCTACATGTATAATTATTGCTTCGCTAGGTATTGTACAATTAACAATCAGAACAATTAATCAAAGTAATGTTAACTTACTCTATTGGCTGATGTTGGTTGACATATAATATCCGGATAAAAAATCGGATTTATAACAGATAAAATAAAAACACTTATTAAAACGCACCTATGGTGTTTTACACCTATAAATACAGAACATTATTACAGTATAAAAACCAATTAATTGGTGCATAGCGTTCTAAGTAAAAATGCTTCCAAAACTTAAATCTAACCCCAATGCTAGGTGCCGATTCTAGTTTTTTTTTATAAATTATATTATGTATAATATAGTATATATATTTAATCATCATTATATATTATAATTTTAAACATTGTTAGTACATATAAAAAATTTACGTACTATACTTTATAAATTTTATTAAGTAATATATAATAATATCGTATATTACAAATGTGCTACAAAGATTAAGTTTTTATATCGTAAATTTAACTAAGCAAAATTTCTATTTACGTAGAAAGGATAAGATATTTACCATAATTGGTTACTGGTTTCTCGAACACGTATTGTGTTACCAAATAATTATAAAATTTGTGGCGTTATTTCTACGTAGAATACGGCAGTATTCCGTCGCACAAATACAGATTTTTATACCCACACAATACGATATAGTACAATACAGGCCATCACATTTATTGACGCAATAAAGATTATACGTAATAAAAAACAAATAGAGTGTCCGAGTAACATAAATACGTACCATTGTACATACGTACGTACAGTACGTCATTTTTATTACGTCATTATTCGAACCCGAAGACACATTTTTTTATGCATTGGCTATCCGGAGCGAAACGGAAAAATGCTATTGCTTCGTGTAAATTTAATATATATATATTATTGTATATTACTGGTATGTCTTAGCTCAGAATGCGTGCATTACCTAGACATTACATTCTAAAATCGCCCTTGCATTGTATATAACAGATAATTTAATTTAATTTTCCGAAAGTCAAATTCCCACCATTCATAGAAGTATAGGTGACACCATTAATATTATTGTAGTGTCACCTACACTGCAAAAGATCCGTTCGATTTTTATTGGGATCGGTATATAGGAAAATTGACACGGGAAATTATCAGATTATATGTCAGATAGTACATTGTTACTGTACGTATTCATATAACGAGAATTTACGTACTAACCACACTTTCTATTGGTTGTCCTTTTAAAAAAATTATAGCATTAGGCTTAGTTAGATATAGTGTGCGAAGTTATACGTACCAAAATTCTTTCAAGGAATTTTTTTTTTTTTTTTTGTTAGTATGTGAAATTCGAGATTATTGTGATTTTTCGAAAAATGTGATGGTTTTGTTTATAACTGATCAGTAACTGATCTTGTCCCTGTGACTGATACTGATTGGTCAGGATCAAAAAGGTAAGTGAAAATTACAGATTTCTAGAATTAGTAAATGCAATATATATCATAATACTGTAATATATTTAAATAATGACGATGATGTTCAACGGATTTCCATTTTTTTTAAAGTGTTTATGATCGAAAAAGGAACAAAACAAGTAATATGAAAGATGGTTAAAATAACTTTATTAATAAATATATCAAATTTTTGATTTAAAGATCAACCTCAATCATCTAATATCATATATTTTTTTGGCTATATTAAATTTTATTTGTTTAGCCATGCTTATTCGGAATTTACCGTAAATAAAAAGATCTTTCGATCGAAATATTTTTTATGCATGAATTTAAGAATTTAATGAATTTAAGTTGTATTTAAAGGTTACGATATCAAATTCAGGTAAAGTAGGCTTTGAAGTTTAATAGCTTTTAAGCTTGATATTTCTAAATTTATCTACTTTTGATATCTGCTGCTTCTGATATCTACTTTTAAGAGGTAACTAATTTCTTTTTGTACTCAAACATAGGTTTCTAGTATTATCAAAGTTCGTGTTTCCAACGTATTCGCTTTGGAAATACATTTGTAAAAAAAAAAAAAAACAATTTAGATAATTATTCCTTATTTGACGTTTTACACGTTTGGTTAAGTGTAATATCTGCTTTACGAAATGCCGCCTCGCGAGTCACTAGAAACTGAACCTCTCATTAATGAAGAAACACGCGATAATGGGCCATTTGCATTTAATGTTGAAGAGTTACAGAAGCTAGTTGATCCCAAAAATTTAGATTTACTCCGGACTTATGGCGGTCCCGACAAAATTCTTGATGGTTTGAGGGTCGATCGTGATTATGGTCTGAAATCCGATGAAGGTAGAGACCCTATATCGAATGCTCCTTTTCAAGAAAGACAAAAGCATTTTGGAAAAAATGTAAGCTTTTGCCAATTGAACATACTATCATCGTTATTTCGCATCGGCTAATATTTAAATATTAGGTTTTACCAAAAGCCAGCCAGCAATCATTTTTCTATCTGGTTTGGGACGCTTATTGTGATAGGACCTTAAGTAATTTTTAAAGATTTCTTTTTTTCAATGTTTACATTTTTCTATTATTCTTACAAAAAGTTTATATAATTAGTTTTATTAAGTGTGGCTGCTCTTATTTCTCTCGCTCTCGGTATTAGCGAAGATTTATCAAATAAAGATTCTAATGGTCTTGGTTGGCTTGAAGGTAAACAATTATTTATTTATTTATTTTTTTTTATTAATTTAGATGCAACATTATATATTTATACTAATAGGCTTCGAATTTGGTCTACTTTTTAGGTACTGCAATCCTTGTTGCTGTTCTCGTTGTAATTTTTACGAACGCGATAAACAATTATCAAAAGGAAAGGCAATTTAGAAAACTTAACGAGAAAAAGGATGATCGTAACGTCAAGGTGAATTCATTATGAATTAAAAAGCACTTACTTTTTTAATACTCAATAATAACTTTTATTATAAATTTTGATCTTACAACAAAATCCCGACACACAAAATCTCGACGCCCCAGCAACAAAATCCTAACAATATAATCCCGACAACAAATTCCCAACAATACTAAATCCTGGAATTTTGGTAGTGTCGGGTTTATAGATGTCGGGATTTTGTTGTCGAGATTTTGTGCGTCGGGATTTTGTGTGTTGGGATTTGTTATAAGACCGTTAATTTTCATTAATTCTTTCTTAGCTTATTCGAGATGGTAATGAACAACAAATTTCAGTTTATGAAATTAATGTTGGCGATATCATGGTAAAGTTAAATGTGATTTATGACTATTTTTTGATTTATACTTTTAAAAGTATATTGTATTTTATTTTTTAATTTTATTACATAGCTTCTTGAACCTGGTGACATAGTTGCAGTTGATGGTATATATTTGACTGGTCATAACCTCACTTGTGATGAATCTAGTGCTACCGGTGAATCCGATGCCATAAGAAAAGGCGATAATGATCCTTTTATATTGAGTGGATCAAAGATTACAGAAGGTGTTGGTAGAGTAGTTGTTATTGCTGTTGGTAAGTAAAATTTTAGTTGCATTTTTATGTAATATATTAGATTTTATAATTTATATATCAAATAGGTGTAAACTCTTACTTTGGAAAAACTATGATGGTAAACATAGGCTTATAATCATTTTAATAAGTTTTTCAATTCATATAAACATAATTTTTTTAACACATACGTATTAGGCATTACGTCATGGTGGAAGTGATGAAACACCACTTCAAATGAAGTTGGATATTGTTGCCGAACAAATAGCGAAATTAGGCGTTTCTGTCGCACTACTTATGTTGATGTGAGTATAACAAGTCACTTATTGATTTAAATTATCTCGCAAAGTAACAAAGTGAAATTATTAATCATTTGATAATACGCTTATTTTTAGCACACTAGTCGTTAAATATTTTGTTAATGCGGCTCTTTCTGACAATTTTCCTGGCTTGGAAGAGATAGCGGTCGCCATGGTTTCTATTGTTGTTCAAATAATTACTATTATTGTTGTTGCTGTGCCCGAGGGTGTATGTACAAATTTTTTTTTATTATTTATTTTTTATGTGCTCTTATTTTAATTATTATTATTATTATTATTATTATTAATTTTTTTATATTAATTTTGCCTTAGTTGCCTATGGCTGTAACACTCTCGCTTGCTTATGCAACCACCAGGATGTTGAAAGATAACAACTTGGTCCGAGTTTTATCCGCCTGGTATATATCATGTTTATACAGATTTTTTCAATATCTATATGTAACTATAAAATGTATACTTATATAAAATTTATAAAACTTTCAGTGAAACTATGGGAAATGCGACCGCAGTATGTTCGGATAAGACCGGTACATTGACTCAAAACAAAATGACTGTGGTGTCAGGGTTTCTTGGCCAGGAAACATTTGAGGAATATGATGATATTCCACAATGGAAAAATAAGGTTAATCAAGATGCATATGATATTATTACACAAGGAATAGTTGTTAATTCTTCAGCATTTGAAGACAAGGACGAAAAAGGCCAATTGAATTTTGTTGGGTACGTATAAAAAAATTAAATTATTTAATTAAATATCAAAAAATAAAATAATAAACCAAATTTTCTTCATTTAATCTATTAGTTCCAAAACTGAAGTTGCTTTGCTTACATTCTGCAAAGAATTTGGAATAGACTACAAAGAATTAAGATCTCAAGTTAAGGAAATAAAAGTCTATCCTTTTGCATCAAGTAGAAAAACCATGACTACAATTATTAAATTGCCTTCAGTTGGTACTTCTCAAAGCAAAGCTTCTGAGCATGTAAGATGCCGTATTTATGTTAAAGGCGCATCTGAGATTGTTCTTAAAAGTTGTACAAGTTATATGAATGCTGAAGGCAAAACACAAAAACTTGATGATAAATCTAAACTGAAATTTGAACATATAATCTCTGAATATGCAAATAAGGCTTTACGTACAATTTGCTTAGCATATCGCGATACAAGTACTAGTGAACATTTTGATGATGACAATGCACCTATAAAAGATCTCATTTGTTTAGGTATAGTTGGTATTCAGGATCCTCTACGTCCTGGTGTTATAGAATCTGTTGAAAAATTTAGAAAGGCTGGTGTTACTGTTAGAATGATTACTGGTGATAACTTAGAAACCGCAAAGGCAATTGCAGAGAACGCTGGCATTTATACTAAAGGTGTTGCTATAACTGGGCCTGATTTTCGCGTATTACCTAAAGATAAACAGATCGAAATGTTACCTAGGTTACAAGTACTTGCACGTTCTTCACCAACGGATAAGACTATCGTAGTTTCTCTTCTTAAAGAAACTGGCGAAGTTGTTGCTGTTACTGGTGATGGCACTAATGATGGTCCTGCTTTAAAAATGGCAGATGTTGGTTTCAGTATGGGAATTGCCGGTACTGAGGTTGCAAAAGAAGCATCCTCCATTATTTTAATGGATGATAACTTCAATTCCATTATCAATGCATTGAGATGGGGTCGTGCTGTTAATGATAGTGTGCGTAAATTTTTACAATTTCAGCTCACTGTTAATATTGCTGCAGTTGTAATATCTTTTATTAGTGCTGTCACAAGTGATGAAAATGAATCCATCTTAACAGCAGTACAATTGCTTTGGATTAATCTCATTATGGATACGTTGGCAGCACTTGCTTTGGCAACAGAGCCTCCGACAGATGAACTTTTAACTCGTTTACCTACTTTAAAAGATGCATCACTAATTAATTATCGTATGTGGAAAATGATTATTGGACAAGCGATTTTCCAGATAGCTGTTAACTTGTCCTTATTACATTTGGGACCAGCAGTTTTTCATCTTCACATTGATGATCCTCATGACAAGGCCGTATTTCGTACCTTAGTTTTCAATACCTTTGTCTTTCTTCAAATATTCAATGAAATCAATTGTCGGCGTATTGATGATCATTTGAATGTTTTTTATGACTTTTTTCACAATCATATATTCATAATTATTCAGGTCATTGTTATAACAGCACAAATTCTTATCGTTGAATATGGAAGTGTTGCTTTCGGAACAACAAGACTTACTTGGTATCAATGGCTTGTGACTATTTTAATTGGGTCTCTTTCTATACCCATTGGTGTGATTATTAGACTTATTCCTAATTCTTGTATACCCGAACATATTCTTGATGAGCATTACAGACCAAAAGTCACTAAAGAGAGGATGTTATGGGAACATGCAACTCATGATATAATAACTAAAACCAGGGCAACAACTGCACTAAGAGTATTCAAGGCCATAAGGAAACACCCCCATCCCCCACAAACTCCCTAAAAATTTAATTATAAAAAGATCTTGGTTTGGAAATGATATTGATCTATTTCTTACATTATTTACCCGTAAATTTATGATTCTATATATATATTATAGTTAGATTTCAATATACATATTTGATTAGTTCTTTGTTATACAATTTATCCGAATATTACGGGTATTCTAATAAAAGGTTGAATACTTGTTTTTCAATGTTATGAATACAAGTCGCTCTAATTATAATGAAGTGATTGGTTCCATTTATAAAATTTTAAAAATTTACCATATCGAGTTTGCTATAAAGAGAATGGCTTTTTAGTTGGTTTAACAATGATATCATAATTAGCTTTTAATTCTGTAATTAGAATTTTTGAAGTACTTTTTTAAATTGTCGATATGTATTGAACAGCGAATCTTGTATCTATATTCATTCTCTGTCATTCGTAAGAATGTCAAAAATACAATATTACAGGTTTTGCCATTCCACATTCCCAAATAAGAAACCAAGTTTTTACTTGTCAATCTTTATGTATTCTCACGATTGAATGACAGAACACGTGACAATATTCGCATGGAACATCTGAGATTTTTGATCGGTATGAAAACAGTATAGATGATGCTTTTAAAGCAGACCTTCCTAAATGCATTCCCTTCAAAACCATGGTAAAAAAGCGTGTCCTTTGGGAGAATATGCATTTTATCGAGAAAAATGATCGAGAAAAATGTAGTGATACTGTAGAAACGAGCTATTGTATATCGTAGTGTATGCTAAAACTGAAAGGTTAGAAATACGATCTTTTGCTAAAAAAAAAAAATTGGGAATCAATAAGCATTCTAATTGATTGTTATCAAAACATTTGTTAGTTTGGTGAATATAGAGACTGATAAAGGCGGGTCAGGTATTAACTGAGATCAACTTAAAGTTTTTTCTTCCCTCCTCCCGAGAGATAATTGGTCCATTTTTGATTGGTTATTTATGTATATTTTTTTTGACCAGAGATTTTGTAAATTCCACCTTACGATATCTAACGTCCCCTAAACTTTTTTAACTTTTTTTCTTATATTCCAAAAAAGTATTTCAAAAATACTTTTTTAAAAAATTATTACAATGTTTAGGATTTAATCAATGAGCCATTTTACTTACCCAGAATCTTTCAGGAAATAGTGCGAATTAGTATTTCTAAACAATCTTGATAAATAAAGATGCAATTTAACTGAAAAAAAATTTTTTTTTTTTTTTTTGTGAAAAAGCTGTATGGCATGTGACACTAAATAAATTACAAAATCAGGGGTAATTACAATATGGTGTTACGTCACACAATAACCAAACTTCTAATTTCAGCAGCAATAAATTTGATTTTCCCGTGCTGGTCGTAACGATCTACAACTCTTCCCGCTAATTTCGATCGCGAGTTAACAAAACAGAATCAAAGATCTCTTCATTTTTAATATGTCTCAAACTAAATCTAGATCACCTACGCTTAAAGATGCTTTTAAATATGTTAGTTATATTAAACAATTGTTTCAAAGTCAACCTTCAAAGTATAGGCTTTTTATTTCTTCTTTAAAGTCTTTTGACCAAGCTGAAATTGATCACATAACCTTGATCAGACGAATGGAATCAGTTTTTCAAGAGAATTCTGAATTAATGGATGAATTTATCCAGTATTGTCCACAGGAATGGAATTCTATGAGAAATAATTTGGTTTTAGGAAATAATGGATATGGTAATAGTATTACAACAACTACCATAAGGAGGAATGTAACCTCTTCCGCTAAAAAAAATGGAATAAATGATGTTTACGGTGAAAATAATGATAATATAATAAAAATAATGATGAAAAAACCTCGTTTGGCACAAGAATTTGATGATAACACTTTTGCGGTCCCTAATGCAATGACTACTGTACCTTCTAAACCTGCTCAAACTAAATTAAAGAGTAAAACGTCAAAAAAGAGTGCATCAAGTGCCGCAGTAAAGGAATCATTGATTTCAAAGGTAAGTAATTTTGTTTTAACGTTTATTCTTTTGCCTTGATTGTGTTTCTTAAAATTTTGTTAGCATTTAATTGAGCTTTTTAGAGTGAACTAAGAACTTACATAAAAATTGGCGATTATAATCTTGTGGTAAACACCAGAGAAATGAAGCCTTTACAAAAATCCAAGAATCCAATGATTCTTTGGATTCTGATCAAACGATCAATATGTCATCTATCAGCACCTTTTCATCGCGGCAATCTTCATTTTCGTGCACCTTCAATGAAGATTCTTCAGTTGAAATGGATAAAATTCAAGAAACACTAAAAGATTTTCAACCTGCATCCGACGTGACAAACTCAACAACACCTTTAAGAAGAAGTACAAGAATTCGTAAACCTTCTTTCAAGAAAATGGATAGTATTTACTAATTATTTTACTTCTGGTTTATATATTGGGAGGTGGATTATTTTAAAATATTTGTGATAATGTGACTTATTATTTTACTTGAAAAAAAAAAAAATCACACAAATATGATATTTTGATGATTAAGGTTTCATTTTATACAAAAAAATATCAACCTTTGATCTTGAAAAAATCACATTTAAATGCCTTTAATATATAATGAAATATTTACTTATCATAAGGTATTTACTTATCATAAGGTATGATGTTGATTGATGATTAAGTAGCCTTTATACATCGCATTGATACTGATAATAATAAAACAAGCTTACATGGTATTTATATTAAATTTATGATATAATGAAACAATAGATTATTTAATTATAGAATTGAATTTGCAATAATACTTAAGAGAAAGCATTTACCCTTTTTATTGTAGATTAAATTATGTTATCAACTATTAATTTTACTTCTTCATGAACTTTGTTTTATTTCTATTCTTAATGAGTTTTATATGTTTTAATATACTGTAAGTGGATATTTTTATGAACGATTTTTTTATTTATTATAGAATTCCTATAGCTTTTATAATTATTATAGTTATTATGATAATTAGAGAATACTGTATAACTTTCGCAAAATTACGTATAATGTATCTATAACTAAAACTTTATAATTAATGATTTGTATTTAAACTCGATTATAAAAATTTAGGCTTTAGATATAAGTTATAGCATATATTTTTTAACAAATTTAAATAGTATTAAAAATTTTTACAACTTTTTAATAAAATTATAATTTATTAAAAATTTTTTTATCAAATTTAAGTAGCTGCTAAATTAACTTGATCAAAATTTTATTAAAAACAAATTTAACAGCTTCTATTTTACTGTAATAGGTATTTTAAAAAATTTTTTAAACCTTTAATTAAAGATATTTAATAAATATATAATCAAATTTTATAAATTTATAGAGTTCAAAAAAAAAACCCCCATTTTATAAATTTGATTCTAAAATATTGTTGATTAGAATTAAATATTTTTTTTATTAAAATCTATATCAGATACAATTACTAATTATATATTTTATTAATATAATTAAACTATATAGAAAATATCCTATTTTACTATAGTTATATCTTTATTTATATATATTATTAATTTTTGTATTCTAAAAATTATATAAAAGTTATTATAAATTGTTATACCTTTTTATACAAAAGTTTTTTAAAAACTAATAACTTTATATAGTAGTTTTATAAATTTATTAAATAGATTTTAAAAAATATTTATTAAATTATTATTATTGTTTAATATAAATTTATAATATTATAACAAAAAACTAAATTTTAACCTTTAATATTTTTAATCTTTAATTTATAATAATATTTAATTTTAATTCTGTATACTGTATATATAATATTAAATATTAATAATAATATATTATTTTGATATTAAGTTTGTAATAAAAATTTTGCAAGAAATTTTTTAAAGCTCAAATTTCATAAACAAAATTTTGAGATTAGTACTACAGGTGATAATTAGCTGATAGAACTACGTGACATATAACCATTGATTTTGAGCAACACGGATCAGCCCGAAGAGAAAAAAATACATGAAACGAGTGTCTAAACCTTTCTCGGGGCATTAATAAAAAATGTCGGGAGGACAATTTTAACTATAAGACATAATCTAATCTTAACCTCAGAGTAAACCTTTACCCAAACTTTTAATTAAAAAGTCAAAAAAACATATGACTGGACATCCCCCCTGTGGTGTAAATTAGCTATTTTTCTAAAATCCTAAAAAAGGATTCTTTTTAAAATTAAAATTTTGATTAGTAAGTATTATAAACTAGCTATATACAGAATATAAATTACCGCAATTTCGCGTAATAACGCCCATGGGCGTTACTTCAAAATTGTATCACTTAAAAATAACTACGTATATGGCTTCGAAATGACGCCCATGCGCATTTCGAAATAACTCGCATGTTTGGAACAATGTAAATTAGCCAATTAAGCAAATGTTCCTATGTCGGGCATCAGCGCACATATACTCAAAATAATACAGTATTACAGTATTAGAAATTTTACAATGTTTAGCCCCAGATCTAACTTAATAGTACTTTCGGTCTTTCACGTCCCTATAGTTTTTAAAATTCCGCGAGATAATTGTAGGGGATGACAGATGATTATGAAATCTAAAAGCCATAATCCTAACCCTAACCTTAACCAATCAGATGCGGTAATTTCACGATCATCCTACATTAATTATAAGAAAAAAGCAAGATTCAATGTTTGGCTCTTGATTAGTAAGAATTAGTAAGTAAAATTCTTTTTTGAAAATTTAGAAAATTCATGAAATTAGTTGGATGTAATGTTGTTAGCTGAACTTAGGTTATACTTGTCGAAATATTTCGACACTTACAGTTGTTTTCATAAATTTTAGGACAATTGATACAATTGATCAGCCGAATTCGATAAATTTTTGTTATCGAATTACTATGTCGAAAATCCAATTCCGATAAACACAGAATTCAATCCCAAAATTTATGAAGTTGTAATATTTAGGCATGCCGAAATTCTAAATAATGCCGACATGTCTAAATTAAAAAACCAATACAGTATATATATTTTTTTTATATACTGTACTGTAGATGTGCTAAATATTAAATGCCCTCCGCTACGCTCCAGACAATTAAAGTTGGTATTTTATTTTAATACAGGATTTTTTTTTCTTTTCTTTTTTTTTTTTAAAAAAAAAAAAGGACTCTAAACAACTTCGTACACTTGGTTACAATTATTAATATGGTATTGGTATTAAGAAAGACGAAAAGAAGGCTTTTGAGTATTCTATGAAAGTAGTTGAGTTAGAAAATTCGGTTGCGATGAGTAATATTAGTAATTGTTATTATTATGGAACTGGAATAGAAATAAATTTCCAGAAAGCATTTGAATACCGTATAGTCGCGAAATAACGCGTAGGATAATTTTAGGGATTGGACTCGGGTAAAGTATTATTATATAGTTAACCCGAGATATATAATAATTTACCCGGGTAAAGATTTTCTCGACGGATTCAATCTCTACATAATTTAGACCGAGATTCGAAATTACACCTCTGCGCGTTTTTTTCGCGACTATACGGTACTGTAAGAGATCAGCTGATTTGGATGATGCTATTGGAATATTAAATATTGGAATTCATTATGATCTGGATGTTATAATTTCGCTTGATTTTATCAAAATGGTAATTATCGCTAATTTAGACATTTAGTATATTTATTAATCTAATGTATATTTAGCCAAGTCATGTAGAAATATATTTCGACACGAAATTGTCTAAATGTCTGACTAAATAGGGTATTTTGACTAACGACATTAATTGGAGTATATATTATATAATACTTATGATACCTTGCTAAGACTATTCAGTACCACAACACTACCACAACATTTATTTATGGTAACATTCAAGAATATATTAGCAAAATAAACTCTATTTCAATATCTAATCTAAATTAATATGTAAATAAAATAATATACGTACAGTACAATACTAGTACAATAGCGATAACATTTTAAAAATATATATTTAAAAATACATTTCAGAATTGATCATTAATTACCAATCTAACTTTCCAACATCATCATTTATGAAACTTCCTTTCATTGATCCACGATACAATTCTTTAATAACCTTTCCTCCAATCACGGTTTTTTCTACTATCATTCTAACATGACATGGAGTTACACGGCCGTAAAAGATTCCTTGATTATTGCGGTATATGATTACGTTCCCGGCAAAATGATGACCTTTAATAAAATAATAAATAATTTATAAACAAGTTTTTTTTTTTTCAAACAGAAAAGAATAAAATATATTATATATATAATTATTTTATATATATATATATATATATATATACCTCCAACATGACTTGATAAGTAAACTGCCACTCCATTGTTTCCATTCGACTTCAAATCCAATTTCATATCTTTCAAAACTTTCTCAAATTCATTCTTCAACAATGGACCAGCCACACCACATCTAATATCTCTTCGTTTATGACTACATATCAAAATTACAGCTTTATATGGAATTTCATCTTTTTCAAATTTAATAATATTATAATTACGTGTATCAGATTCTTTAATTTCTATAGATTTATTTTGCTGGTTTAAAAGAAATTGATTATAAAATTCTTTTGCATGTTTTACTGATACATTACGTATTAATAAATTATCAGGGAATATAAGTACATCATTCCCCCAATTAAAAAGAGAAAATTGAGTATTTGAACGACTACAATTTGTAATCATTATCCTATCTTTTTTAAATTTAAAATTTTCTTTTTTTTTAGAATCTCTTTCTTTGGTTAATGAATCATTATTATTATTATTATTCATTATTTCAGATTGACATTTAGATAATTCTGAAGCAAGACTACCTTGATTTAATTCAATTATCTTTTCCCAATCAGATTTACCTGTTGAAATTATTACATGTCGTATGTAAGGTTGAATTGTATCTTTTAATGGAGATGTAAGATCAAATTTCAAATTTGATGGATATGATGGATGAGTTGGACATGGATTTTGACAGACAATACATGGATTTTTTGATGATATATCAGATATTGAAATAGTTTCATTTAATAATGATTTAGTATCATTTTTTGAATCAGAAAATGATGTACTTGCAGTAGATATTTGTCGAGAATTATTATGGGAATTACGTTTATTAAGAGATGATGAAGAAAAATATGTAAAGGTTGATTTGAATATGCTACAAAGTTGATCCATTTTCTTAATGTTTAATTGTAAGGATTGTGAAGGAAAGAAATTTTTTCGAAGCATTGAAAATTGAGAGAAAAAAATATATATATAAGCATACATTTTTATATTTGCATATTGGTATTATCGTTTATGTTGTAAGCCAACACAGCAGATCAACGCATGTGATTATTTGTGATTGTCTACAATTAACTTTTATATACCAAGTAAATGCATTATGTGTCCAAAGCTATTGTAAGTGTAAAAAAAAAACCTATTACAAATAATATAAATATAGTAAAATTAAAAAATAAACGATAATATATAATAATATAAATTTAAACACATGTGATATGATTATAATATTTTGTATTACGATTTATATGGTGAGATCATTTTTTATAATAGCTTTGATCATTCCATGAGTATAAACTTTTTGATTCTCATGATTGTGAAAACTTTAGAAATTAGGATCTTATAAACCTCAAATTGCTATCTTTTTTTTTAATTTGAATTGAGCCAAGTCAATTTAAATTGACTTTAAATTACAAATTATTACTTAAGTTACAGGTACAGTACAGAACCAGAACAGTATATGTAAGTTACAATATACTGTATATATAAATATATATATGTATAGTTATATATGCTATAGTTTAGAATACTTTACAATACTGTATAGCTTATGGAGTTACAATGTGTATCAATTTTTTTAATTTATTTTTGGAGTTGATTCATGTCAGATCCCCCACACTTTTTATGCTTTTTTCTTATGCAAAATATCATATGAAACTGCCATTTATGCACTGTCCTTCATGAATTTTATAGCTTTAGATTTAATATTCGAAAAACAAAAAAAATTATATGCAGATTTCTATCAGATATACTCGTTATATTTCGGGCAGGATCTGATTTGGGTGTGGAAATCAGATTGTTAAGATTGTTAACATTAAAAACATATGACATATTTAATGACGTATTATTGACATCACTCCTAAATTTATGACGGTAAAAGTGATATAAAAGATATAAAAGATAGCTTTCTAAATGTTCTCAACTTTATTAATTATGCACCAAAATGAGGGATATTTATTGGTAATAAGATATTTTTTTCTCTTGAGTTTACGTTAAAAGCATTAAAATTGGCAGAAAAATTCTTTGAATAAAGTTCTTAGGTTCTTATCTGTTTGCATTAATATTATTAATATTGTAGTTATTGTAATACCGGTTAATGTATATCTTAATTTATTTCCTATTTATTTTATTCGTGTGTGCATATTTTTTACCCGAATATGCAAGTAGATATATTCGTGACTAAATTTTCAATTATCACATATAAAGATTTATAATTATATATATATATATTATATTATCCTTTCCGTGTATAAGTTCAATTTTTACTAGAAAAAACTCTGGTGATGATTTTCGTATCCAAGAGAAGAGACTTTTTGAACCTCAACGTTTTTCATGAAATTGAGTGAGCTAGCAAATAAATTAGCTGACCATTTTACATCCAGGAAAAACAAATATACGGTATAAAGAAATTTTTAGTTTTAGATTTCATTAATTCGGATAAAGTGATTCAAATTCTTAAATTATAACAATGAGAAAGCAAGAATAAAATAAATGAATTGTGGATCATAAATTGTTTCATTTTACTTTTACTTGATCCATTTATTTATTGCTTAGGTTATTGATATATGAATAATTAGAATAGAAATAAGTTGTGAAAATTAAAAAGTTTTGGGCAAAATTAAAATCTTTTGAAATAATTTTATTATCTATCTTGGGTCAACATGTGAAAGACTTTATTCTTTCTACCACTGATATACATTAAAAAGGAGGGGAAAAAGTATCAGGAATAGAAAAAGTTTTTTTTTTCGCAGGCTACTTAAATAAATAAACCTATATAATTATATAAGTTTATTATATACGTAGTATTTTTAAAAATAAATTGTAGTTTCAATATTTGTACGATCAACTTTCCTCAAGTGCAGCATTGCTTTACTACATGAAGATAACCTAGTGTAAAAAAAGATGTAATGTCGGTTTATAAATTGTCAAAAGAGATTTATAACTTTTTATTTATGTAAAAATTTTGAGTTTTATAGATTTATATTTTTTAAGGAATAAAGAAAGTTTTGATCCTTGCCATGTCATTCATGACTTTGACAAATTTAAGTTCAAGTCTTTATTATTGCATGATCATTATAGCGGCATAAAACATATATTCAGAATTTAGTTAATTATTGAAACGATTTCATTAAGATTTCTGATAATGCCAACGGCCCACAGCAAATCGTCAACAGCAAAAAAACTGGTTTGTCTTCAGAAGCTGAATACGATGTTATTTATCAGCCTAAGGCATTTCCAACATCGAAGTCTTTTAAATCATATCAACGGAGAAATCAACAATGTTAATTCTTACATATCAATTTTTAAGGGCTAATTGATAAACAATTTGTTCAACTATAGTAAGTACGTAATAATAATAAAAAATAAGTTGGATTACGAATTTATAATAACTTACTAGATTATTTATATAAATTCTTTTATCTCGGTAATTTTTTTGCCCAATTCATTAACGTAATTTTTAATTGTATTAATTTCGTTATGTACTTCCTCGAGTTTTGCAAGTGCTTGATCACGACCTTGAACCATTTCTTTAAATGATTCAAACATTTCTGAAACTGAAACCTTAACACGTTTTCGTTGACGTGAATTTTCTTCTTGAATGTCTTCTTGAGGGGGATCGTCAACCATAAGTTCTTGGCGTACAACCGAATTATAAACCAATTGTAATCATCTTCCGTTAAAATTACCGGTACTAAAATTTATAAAGCTCCAAACATGTTAATTATTAAAATTATTATTGTAAATACAAACACTAGGAAAAAGTGCAAAATCGTTACTGATTTTACCAGAATTTATATGAGAAACATTTTCGGTATTTTCATTAAAATTTGTATGAGGAACGTCATTTGAATTATATACAGGTGCCTTTCCTTTCTAAATCGGTAAATAAAAAAAAAAGATTAATAACTATGTCATTAAGTAGTAATTTTTACAAGTATAAAACCATAAAGATTCTTTAATAATATATAAGAATAGCCAATTCCTTATACGAGATTGGCCTTATATTCGAATCTTTATACGGCCTCTTTGCGGACTACACTATCTAAAGTAGTTTGCCAGCGAAGTCACTAAAATTTAGATGACACTCACAAAGGTAATTAAGAAAGTAAAAATTTAAAGAGGTTTTTATAAAATGTATATTTAAAAGGGTAAAATTTAAATAACTACACTTTGTGGACTACACAAACTATTTTAAGGTAGTTAGCCTGCGAAGTCCTATAACCAAGTAACCTCACAAAAATAATTTTTTGTGGCACATAGAACGATTATAATTGATCCATAGAAGTTACTAACAGTACTGTAGCTTTAATAACACTCACAAAAATACTAGTAATTTTTTGTGATCATAGAAAAATTATAGTTGATCCAGAGAAGTTACTATCCATGGCTTAGTAACACTTACAAAAATAAATTATGTGAACATAGAACAATTATAATTGATCCAGCGAAGTTATCATAGCTTAGTAACACTCACAAAAATAATTTTTTGTGGAAATAGAACAAATATAATTGATCCAGTGAGTTATCATAGCTTAGAACTAGCGCACTCACAATAAATTAGAACGCAAAGAAACCTAAAAATTTTTTACAATTATGAAAAGTTGCCTACATTTTTTGGGGGTTGTATTATTTGTTTTTTTTACGCACTGTCTTGGTATCATTTTTGACATTATAGCAGTAAAGATTAAAAAACTAAAGATCAAAAATTGAACGCGACCAATATTTAAGTACATGTAAACAATATGCATCATGTAGATCATTTTATTACATATATACATATATCGATATAGTAACCAATAGCATGATGGAAAGTCGTTTTGATTGGCCATATGGGCCAATTTGTTTCCTTACGATAATATCACATATGTGACAATTGGTTGTTTAATGTAAAAACATACACGTGTATACAACTTGTACACATATCTGATATTTGATATCAACGGATAAACAGATATTACGAGAATTAATCGCATGAAAGATTGCGATATGATAGAAAAATTCAAAATTTTAAAAAAAAATTTATTTTGGAAGACGTTACTTTATACTAATGACTTTTACTTCGTAGCGAATATTTCAAAATACAATTTCATACTGCAATAAATATTTTTTTGGAACATAATTTCAAGATAAAACTTTAAAAAACACTTTCAAAACACCTTATAAAGAATCTTTTTATTCAAAATATTCAAAATAACAATGATCCCTGTGTTTGATACAAGTAAAAGGTTTGTACACGAATGACTTAAAAATTTTGTACATGAATAACCTAAACATTTTAAATAAAATAACAATATTTGTAAGCATAAAAGTATTAAGAAAATGTATATAAAGACAAAAAATATGGTATAAAAATATCATGTCTACAGTTATTATATTTACTTACTGTAAATTCCACCGAAAACCAATTCCCAAAGATTAATATACTAAGACAACCTAAACGTTTAAATCAAGTATAAATAAAAAAATACAAAGATAACAAAGACAACAAGACGAAAAAGAGGGTATAAAATTTTGCTAATGCTCTAGACGCCTTGCAAAGTGTTATACCTACCATTTAGCTAACTACCTTTTAATTGTTGTAGAGTTAATTTCGTGAAAAACCAATTCCCAACCAATTCCCATACTAGCGATTTCAAGAAACTTTTTCGAAACAATAGTTTGTGATTGGTTAAAAAATCATTTCATCATGGGATCTATTTTTAATATAAGATAAATTCGCAATAATCACTATCAATATTAATTTGATTGGTACAATTTTGAAGATCTTATTCGAAAACATCACTAAAAGATCCAAATCGGCCCATATGCTGATGTGGTACAACTATAATGTCGATCGTTACATAATTATTTATATTAGTTTAGAGTAGGGGTCTTAGCTGGATCGGGTCTGACCCAACCCGACCCGGGTCTGACCCAACCCGGATCGGGTTGGGTCAGACCCGGATCAGAAAAAACCCGAGTCGGGTCAGACCCGGGTCAGAAAAAACCCGGGTCGGGTCAGACCCGGGTCAGACCCGGGTCAGACCCGGTTAATGATGGATGACCAGATGCTGGTTATCTCAAAAGGTGAAATGGCCTATTAGGTCATTTAAAATGTTAGATTAAAACTAGAGATATGGTAATTTAGTTGGTCACAACTTCTTAATCGGTTATTTAAATCGAACATGTGTGTCGTATATAATTAACCAGGGTATATTAATCTATGTAAATGCAAATAATTTTTATGCTCCCAACTAACCGGATGCAAATAAATAAATATTTAAATAGTCATGAATTAAATTAATAAAAATTCTTTATATTTACAACATTAACGTGATAATAGTATATCTTATGAATAGCTTATTTTAAATGTTTAGGTTAATGAACTTAACGATTGAAAAGCAATATTCATGAATAGTAGTTGTACCCTAGGGTACAATTACCGGTTAAACTGTTAGGCTATCCGGATACCCGAACTATAAAATTTATAAACAGATAAATTATTGAGGTATCCGGTTGTGATATAGGATAATATAGGGTAAATTACAATTATAATAAATATTTTAATTTGCGTATTATTTATACAAGCATCACCCGGTGTAAAACTTGCCAACATTATAAAATTTAATGTATTTTAAATAAGAACATGATTTTAATATATTATATTTTTATTTAATAGGTGATATAAATCAATTACATTTTAAACTTATACTTGGCTTTCAGTTTTTTGTAAGTCTATAATAATAATTATTATATTATATATATGAATACATACTTGTACAGTAAGCACTTATTTTATTTTTCTATTACATTCTTTACACAGTACGGAATACAATACGAAAAGCGCAAGTTGAATGCTGCGTGATAAAGGATATTCTAAACTATTATTGTTCTGAGTCATTTCTGAATTTACTTCAATTCTGAATTTAAACGTGTTCTTTCTCGATTTTCACCGAACGTCAATTCATGAGACCACAGAATATTTACTTATTAATACAGTAATTATATTTATATTTGCAATGATCTTTTTCATTGATATTTATAAAGATAATTCTTTTATTGTTTCATCTTTTTTTTTATACAGCAAGGATATGACTTTGTAACTCGTGAAATTCATTGATCTTTAGTGTAACCTGAAATTCAAGCTAAGGTTCTTTATATTGTCATAACAGAAGAACTGCTCATGCCTAAACAATATAGAAATACCTTGGGAATGCAAGTTTGCTATGTCAAAATTTTACGAAATAATCTGTGCTACCACCAGGCTGAACATGATGGTCACGAAAAACCTGGAAAAGATAAATTTGTTTTTCTTAAAAAAAAAATTTAGTAATTATCTTTTTATTAGATTCAGGTTAGATAAGACACCCGACCAGATTTCTGCTGTTGCCGAAAGACAAATGCGAATGTGTTCTACGCAGGGAATGCAAAAATTATTAACTACATTGTTAAAATATAACGTTAGCATTTAATATTTAGTGATTCATTTTTATTCATTTTTAATTTTCTTACTTAATTATTATTATTATTATTTTCGCTTTTTTTTTTATTAATTGGTAAATGGATAGTGGTTCTAAAATGACAAATGACATTTAACGATTCATGAATAACGCCAATTGATAATCAACATAAATTCAGAATGACGCAGAACATTATAATAAGGGGTTTCAGAATTAAAATTCATATAAGATGTATTTATTATAAATTTAAGAGATGTACCAATTTTTAATAATTAAAATTCGATGCATAAATCATGTTTTTATATTGATCAATATAGAGTTACTTTATTTGATTGATGCAACATAGCTGATAATATAAATATCTTATCTGGATATAACCGTTATCCTTTTATTTGAATAGTATATAAAACTGGTTATTAGATTTTGTTAAAGGTTACAACCTTTCGGATAAAGAGTTATCCGGGTACGAGCACTATTCATGAATAGATTATTTTAAATATTTAGATTATCGAACTTTGATTTATTTGGATCAACAATCTTTGTAATTTTTTGGGTCCCATGAGTCCGCGAATACAGCATAAATAGCTATTCCTATCTGGATAATAAAATGTTTTTATATTCACTAAGTGTTGTAAAATATATAAAATTATTCATATATTCATATTACTGTATTTAAATGCATAACCTCGATAAAATTTGTATGACCCGTTGACCCGGGTTCAACCCGGGTTGGGTTGGGTTGGGTCAGACCCGGGTCAGGTTTGAATGAGGCGGGTCAGACCCGGGTCAGGTTTGGCATGAGGCGGGTCAGACCCGGGTCGGGTTTGACATGAGGCGGGTCAGACCCATGTTGGGTTTTGACCCAAGTGGGTCTGACCCGGGTCAGGCCCAAACCCGACCCAACTCGACTCATTAAGACCCCTAGTTTAGAGTACCCCTATAAGAAAACATAATCGTTCATATGACAAGTCACAGTGTATATCACCTAATCAAATTTCCAATACCACATTTATGCTAATAACGTTATAGTATATAGCTTAAATAGGTTCGTGGCTTCTTTTTTGAGAGTTTTTTTTTGTTAAATCATTTTTTTCAAAGTGGTTACGATTTGTCTCAACTTGTTATTGAACTAATATAGGCACTTACTATATAAACTTGGAGAGAATATTATTCCATAGTAATTAATTAATTTTATTGGTCTCTAAATTTTTTTATTTTAATTAAATTTATTTCAGAATGCTATTCTAGTCTAACAACAAAAAATCAAAACAGAAATAACTAAAATTTTTAAATAGCGATTATTTAAAAAGTTTTAAAATTGCTAAAGCGATGCAATTGCATTTTATTTTTATTTATAAAATTACTATTATATACAAATTTTTATCTAATATGCCTAATTCATATAATGGTTAAAAAAAATAAATAAAATAATTAAAAAAGAAGTACCAGTACAAAAACATATTGTATAAACTACTGCACTTACAGCGAATTTTATTAAGCATTTTCATATACCTTGCTTAATAGATATTGGACAAAATTTTAATTAGTTGATATTCGAACAAATAAAATAATTATATAGATAAGTTATTATTCTGATGCTAATAAATAAAATCAAATTATGTATATATGTAGAGTGCATACCATTGTTTTTTTTGCATAGCTGCCATCTTCTTTTTTGTAAAATTACTTTGATCGGCTAAATTAAATTAAAATTTCATACTTAGCATATTGTTACCAAAAAAAATTTCAATTATTGCTACAATTAATAGCAAGTAACTGCGATAATTAATTGATATCTTGACCACTTGCAAATCATATTGACAAAGCTACTTAAGAATACCCTTAATAATTACTAGTAAATGCTCTTTTTTCATACTTGCAATTTCTTATTATACCATAAATAATATTTCCACCAATTTTAAATAAATACGGATCCTTCTTCTTGGCCTTGTAAGTGCCTATATCAGCTCAACAACAAGTTTAACATCAGAAAATTTTATATATAGATATTTGATCGATATATAGCACTTAATCGTTTTATATCGATTATATAATATCATTATATATTAATTAAAATATCATTATATATCGATTAATTGGATAAAAAGATATATATCTATAATCGATATATATTATAATATCGTTATATATTGATTAATTGGATAAAAATCGATATATATCTATAATCGATATATATTATTTTTTTACATTAAATCGTTATATATCTATAAATCGATTATAATCGTAATTACAACAATATATAACGATTAACAGATCTTTAATGATTACACAGTGTTTTGACATAACGATTAATAGATCTTTAACAATTATATAGTGTTTTGACCACGTTACAAAAATTTCATCCCAGATTACCGGGTAAAAAAAAAATAAAATAAAATAAAATTTCAAAAAAAAGTATTTTAAAAAAAAGAAAATGACAAAGTAAAGAAAACTGGCATAGGAAAAAAAAAA
>QKWP01001771.1:36614-63465 GCA_003550325.1 Gigaspora rosea | reverse complement strand
AATATAAGCGAATATGAGCGAATATAAAGAATATAATAGTTTATTTTTTTTGTTTTCATTTTTTTAATTTTTTTTGGTTTCGTTTTTTTTGGATTTATCTTTTTTTGTTATTTTTTTTATAATAATATATAATATATATAATATTTAAAATATAATATATAATAAAAAAATAAAATTTTATATTAAATAGTAAAAACTTGTGAATATTGTATATTTAATAAATTAAAATATTATATAATAATAATAAATAAAAAAAAATTTATAATTAAATTGCAAAAACTTGCAAAAACTTGTGAAAACCTGTAAAATGTTCAAAAAGCATGATTATGTGAATATAATAATTATTAATTAATATTATATCAGATATATATCGATTAATATCGATATATATTGATTACTATCACTATCGATAGTAATCGGCAGGGGGTATGGGTATCGATATATATCCTATCAGTTAGTATCAATATATATCTATATATAAAATTTGCTGATGAAGACAAAATAACAATCGTTATAGTAATCTTTTTGAAAAAAAATGCTTAAAAAAACTCTCAAAAAAGAAGCCACGAACCTATTTAAGCTATATACTATAATGTTATTAGCATAAATGTGGTATTAGTGAAAGTCTCCTAGGAATCTGATTATATCTGATTAAATTTGCCAGCCACTAGTAAGGCCAAAGACCAATGTATTCTGAAAGTTATTTAATCGTAGGTGACATATACTGCGACTTGTCATATGAGCGATTACGTTTTTTTATAAGGAGTGCTCTAAACTAATATAAATAATTGTATAACGATCAACATTGCAGTTGTACTATATCAGCCAATCAAAACGACTTTCCATCATGCTGTAACCAATTATGCACCAGTCATGTACCCATGTGACATTTTTGTATAAATCAACAAAACAAAGTTGCGAAATTTTGTTTATACAAATTAGATTAAAAAAATCAAAACAAAAAAATCACAAGAATATAAAAAATAATATTATAAACCTATCCTGGACCTTTAATAAAATGTCTGAAAGGAGGTAGGCTAGTTATGGCAAAAAAATTTCACTATCACGTGACTAAAAATCATTTCCAACCTAGTATGATCTATTCATAAAAAATAAAATATTTTAAAATTTTAATAAAGATTTCTCGACAAAATTTAATAATTTTTTTTTATTTTGATTCTATAAATTCATAAAATTCAAACAAAAAAAAGTTTATTGAATTTAATCAAATAGTTGTCAAAATATCTTTGCTCAAAGTTAGAGAAAAATCAAAATATCTATTAAAATAAAAGCTGTATCTAAGTTTTTTTAAAACTTTGAGCAAAGATATCTTGTCAAATATCTGACTAAATTTGATGAAAGTTTTTTTATTTAATTCTATAAATTTATAGAATTCAAATAAAAAAAAATTCATCAAATTTGATTGGACGGTTGTCAAGATATCTTTGCTCAAAGTTTTAAAAAAACTTGGTGCAGCTTTTATTTTGATAGATGTTTTAATTTTTCTCTAACTTTAAGCAAAGATATCTTGACAACTATCTGATTAAATTTAATGAACTTTTTTTTGTTTGAATTCTATGAATTCATAAAATTTAAACAAAAAAAAGTTTATTGAATTTATTTAATAGTTGCCAAGTTATCTTTGCTTAAAGTTAGAGAAAATTTAAAACATCTATTAAAATAAAAACTGTGCCAAAGTTTTTTTAAAACTTTGAACAATGATATCTTGACAACCACCTAACTAAATTTGATAAACATTTTTTTATTTTAATTCTATAAATTTATAGAATTCAAATAAAAAAAGTTTATTAAATTTGATTGAATAGTTGTCAAGATATCTTTGCTCAAAGTTTTAAAAAAACTTTAGCATAGCTTTTATTTTGATAAATGTTTTGATTTTTCTCTAACTTTGAGCAAAGATATTTTGACAACCATTTGATTAAATTTAATAAAATTTTTTTTTTTAATTTTATGAATTCATAGAATTCAAATAAAAAAAAGTTCATTGAATTTAATCAAAAGGTTGTCAAGATATCTTTGTTTAAAGTTAGAGAAAAATCAAAATATCTATTAAAATAAAAGCTTTGTCAAAGTTTTTTTAAACTTTGAGCAAAGATATCTTGACAACCACCTGACTAAATTCAATGAACATTTTTTTATTTTAATTCTATAAATTTATAGAATTCAAATAAAAAAAAAGTTCATCAAATTTGATTGGATGGTTGTCAAGATATCTTTGCTCAAAGTTTTAAAAAAACTTTAGTGCAGCTTTTATTTTGATAGATGTTTTGATTTTTCTCTAAGGGGCTTGCCATTTATTATGTAATATTTTTTACTTAGTAGCCATCTCTACCCATGTATAGTGTTATCATTTATCTAATTTTAATTGATTAATATAACTTATAGACGTAATCACTACCTCTGACCATGTATTCATGGTAAAAATTATGTAATAAATGAGCAAAAATATCTTGACACATATCAGCGGATCGGCGTAATTTGGTCTTTGTTCGATAAACTGTTACACACAAATTTACTCCTAAGTAACGTTGAAAAACTAACAAACGAAGTACTTGTTACAACTAACAAAAGAGCCTTTTTGACGCCTAGACAAGTTAAAAAACCAATAAAACTTAATAAAAGAGCTATGCTAAGCTGTAGAAAGAAGTACTTTTATCGTTTGTTGAAATATTCAGGTGTTTTAGGATGGGTTGGGCATTGAGAAATGGGTTGGTAACTATCAAGAGTAAATTCGGAAGCTAATTTTCAAAAAAATGTCCTTTTTAATATACTTTTGGCTTATAATTAAATACATGAATTTTGTAATTTTCTACGTACTTAATTATAAATACAAAGCTGGTTAAAAATGACATTTTTGTGAAAATTCGCTTTGTAATAAATTTTCGCGTAAAATTTTTTGAATAATCCTCGATCATGATTGGTCAAGTCGACATATTACGCCGATCTGCCAATATGCAACCATCTAATTAAATTTAATGAACTTTTTTTGTTTAAATTCTATAAATTCATAGAATTTAGGTTATTGAATTTAATCAGATGATTGTCAAGAATCTTTACTCAAAGTTAGAAAAAAATCAAAACATCTATTAAAATAAAAGCTGCGCCAAAGTTTTTTTAAAACTTTGAACAAAGATATCTTGACAACCACCTGACTAAATTTGATAAAAATTTTTATTTTAATTCTATAAATTTATAGAATTCAATAAAAAAAGTTCATCAAATTTGATTGGACAGTTGTCAGGATATTTTTGCTCAAAGTTTTAAAAAAACTTTGGTACAGCTTTTATTTTGATAGATATTTTGATTTTTCTTTAACTTTGAGCAAAGATATCTTGACAACTGTCCAATCAAATTTGATGAACTTTTTTTTGTTTGAATTCTATAAATCCATAGAATTCAAATAAAAAATTTTTATTGAATTTAATCAGATAGTTGTCAAGATATCTTTACTCAAAGTTAGAAAAAAATCAAAACATCTATCAAAATAAAAGCTATACCAAAGTTTTTTTAAAACTTTGAGCAAAGATATTTTGACAACTATTTAATCAAATATCGATAAACTTTTTTTATTTGAATTCTATAATTTATAGAATTAAAATAAAAAAATGTTTATCAAATTTAGTTAAGTAGTTGTCAAGATGTCTTGTTTAAAGTTTTAAAAAAACTTTGACAAAGCTTTGATTTTGATAAAGGTTTTGATTTTTCTCTAACTTTGAGTGAAGATATCTTGACAACCATCTGATTAAATTTAATGAACTTTTATTTGTTTGAATTCTATAAATTCATAGAATTCAAACAAAAAAAAGTTCATTAAATTTAATCAGATGGTTGTCAAGATATCTTTGCTCAAAGTTTTAAAAAAACTTTAGCATAGCTTTTATTTTGATAAATGTTTTGATTTTTCTCTAACTTTGAGCAAAGATATTTTGACAACCATTTGATTAAATTTAATAAAATTTTTTTTTTTAATTTTATGAATTCATAGAATTCAAATAAAAAAAAGTTCATTGAATTTAATCAAAAGGTTGTCAAGATATCTTTGTTTAAAGTTAGAGAAAAATCAAAATATCTATTAAAATAAAAGCTTTGTCAAAGTTTTTTTAAACTTTGAGCAAAGATATCTTGACAACCACCTGACTAAATTCAATGAACATTTTTTTATTTTAATTCTATAAATTTATAGAATTCAAATAAAAAAAAAGTTCATCAAATTTGATTGGATGGTTGTCAAGATATCTTTGCTCAAAGTTTTAAAAAAACTTTAGTGCAGCTTTTATTTTGATAGATGTTTTGATTTTTCTCTAAGGGGCTTGCCATTTATTATGTAATATTTTTTACTTAGTAGCCATCTCTACCCATGTATAGTGTTATCATTTATCTAATTTTAATTGATTAATATAACTTATAGACGTAATCACTACCTCTGACCATGTATTCATGGTAAAAATTATGTAATAAATGAGCAAAAATATCTTGACACATATCAGCGGATCGGCGTAATTTGGTCTTTGTTCGATAAACTGTTACACACAAATTTACTCCTAAGTAACGTTGAAAAACTAACAAACGAAGTACTTGTTACAACTAACAAAAGAGCCTTTTTGACGCCTAGACAAGTTAAAAAACCAATAAAACTTAATAAAAGAGCTATGCTAAGCTGTAGAAAGAAGTACTTTTATCGTTTGTTGAAATATTCAGGTGTTTTAGGATGGGTTGGGCATTGAGAAATGGGTTGGTAACTATCAAGAGTAAATTCGGAAGCTAATTTTCAAAAAAATGTCCTTTTTAATATACTTTTGGCTTATAATTAAATACATGAATTTTGTAATTTTCTACGTACTTAATTATAAATACAAAGCTGGTTAAAAATGACATTTTTGTGAAAATTCGCTTTGTAATAAATTTTCGCGTAAAATTTTTTGAATAATCCTCGATCATGATTGGTCAAGTCGACATATTACGCCGATCTGCCAATATGCAACCATCTAATTAAATTTAATGAACTTTTTTTGTTTAAATTCTATAAATTCATAGAATTTAGGTTATTGAATTTAATCAGATGATTGTCAAGAATCTTTACTCAAAGTTAGAAAAAAATCAAAACATCTATTAAAATAAAAGCTGCGCCAAAGTTTTTTTAAAACTTTGAACAAAGATATCTTGACAACCACCTGACTAAATTTGATAAAAATTTTTATTTTAATTCTATAAATTTATAGAATTCAATAAAAAAAGTTCATCAAATTTGATTGGACAGTTGTCAGGATATTTTTGCTCAAAGTTTTAAAAAAACTTTGGTACAGCTTTTATTTTGATAGATATTTTGATTTTTCTTTAACTTTGAGCAAAGATATCTTGACAACTGTCCAATCAAATTTGATGAACTTTTTTTTGTTTGAATTCTATAAATCCATAGAATTCAAATAAAAAATTTTTATTGAATTTAATCAGATAGTTGTCAAGATATCTTTACTCAAAGTTAGAAAAAAATCAAAACATCTATCAAAATAAAAGCTATACCAAAGTTTTTTTAAAACTTTGAGCAAAGATATTTTGACAACTATTTAATCAAATATCGATAAACTTTTTTTATTTGAATTCTATAATTTATAGAATTAAAATAAAAAAATGTTTATCAAATTTAGTTAAGTAGTTGTCAAGATGTCTTGTTTAAAGTTTTAAAAAAACTTTGACAAAGCTTTGATTTTGATAAAGGTTTTGATTTTTCTCTAACTTTGAGTGAAGATATCTTGACAACCATCTGATTAAATTTAATGAACTTTTATTTGTTTGAATTCTATAAATTCATAGAATTCAAACAAAAAAAAGTTCATTAAATTTAATCAGATGGTTGTCAAGATATCTTTGCTCAAAGTTAGAGAAAAATCAAAACGTCTATCAAAATAAAAGCTGTACCAAAGTTTTTTTAAAACTTTGAGCAAAGATATCTTGACAACTATCCAATCAAATTTGATGAACTTTTTTTTATTTGAATTCTATAAATTTAAAGAATTAAAATAAAAAAACGTTCTTCGAATTTAGTCTGGTGGTTGTCAAGATATCTTTGCTCAAATTTTTAAAAAACTTTGGCGCAGCTTTATTTTGATAGATATTTTGATTTTTCTTTAACTTTGAGCAAAGATATCTTGACAACCATCTTATTAAATTTAATGAATTTTTTTTGTTTGAATTATATTAATTCATAGAATTCAAACAAAAAAAAGTTCATTAAATTTAATCAGATGGTTGTCAAGATATCTTTGCTCAAAGTTAGAGAAAAATCAAACCGTCTATCAAAATAAAAGCTGTACCAAAGTTTTTTTAAAACTTTGAGCAAAGATATCTTGACAACTATCCAATCAAATTTGATGAACTTTTTTTTATTTGAATTCTATAAATTTATAAAATTAAAATAAAAAATATTCATTAAATTTAGTCAGGTGGTTGTCAAAATATTTTTCTCAAAGTTTTAACAAAACTTTTATTTTGATATTTTTTTCTAAATTTGAGCAAAGATATCTTAACAACCATCTAATTAAATTCAATAAACTTTTTTTTTTGTGTTCTATAAATTTATAAAATCAAAATAAAAAAAATTTATTAAATTTAGTCTGATAGTTGTCGAGAAATCTTTATTAAAATTTTATAATATTTTATTTTTATGAATAGATCATACCAGATTGGAAATGATCTTTGGTCATATAATAGTGAAATTTTTTTGCTACAACTAGCCTACTTCAATTTTACCTATATTGGATCTAACTTTAACCTTGATCCTAATGCTAAATATACTTTGACACAAATTTTAACTAAAATTTCAAAAATCAAATAGATATATACAGCGATATTATATCCAATGGTCCAATCGCAAAAGTTGAACGTTGGACGTTTGGATTTGGACTTTACTATAGGTCCAATGTCCAATTGGACATTGAACATAACACAAATTTACGTGACTTTTGATACATATGATTGGGCAATCATTGTATTACATTTAATAAAATTAATAGATAATCGATTTTTGTCTATCGCTCAAAGGATTTTAGCTTTTTTTTTCGCAATCGAACCAAGTTTTTTTTTTGCAATCAAGCAAAGTTTTAATTCGCCAAGAAGAGTAATTTGCCAAGAAGAGTTGGCTTTTGCCTTTGAAATAATAATTTTTTTTTTGTCAATTTAGACATTTTTTCTTTTTTTTTTCATTGTAGTTTGTCTAAAATGAGTTTGTTAGAAAAAAAGACAGATATTCTTTTACCCGGTTTATATTTCAACTTAATGAAAAAGCAAACAAAAGCAATAAATATTGTATTTGTAAATTGGAAATGGAGGCTACATTTTTTACAGACGCACTACAAAATAAATTTCTAAATAAAAAAGAGTGGGTAATAAGCCACCTTTGAAGTTGTCAATATTTTTGGAACGCATATGGAGAGGAAAGAGGAAATAAAATTTTAAATGGTAAAGAAGATCCTCCAGATCCACCAAATAATTGGCAAGATAATTCTGAACATAATTCTGAATATAATACTGAACCAAATGGTAGTAATTTTAGTGACAATTGTAAGCTTTTTTTTTTTTTTTTTTATTGTATTATAATTAATATTTTTTATTTAATTTTTTAGAAGATGATATACAATCGTCTATTACAGGAGATTCAAGAACCTCAAAAACAAAAAAACGAAAGCTAGAACATAGCAAAATTGATACTTACTTGGCCAAACCTTTAAATTAAGTAGAAAGATTAAAATTTAATAACCATTTATTATTAATGACCATTGCAAATAGGTGGGCGTTTAAGTGAATAACCAAAAAACAATCAAGAGAAGCTTATACTTATCTTAATCCAAATCTTCAATTACCTGACCATCGTACTCTTGCTAGAATGACTTTAAATAAGGTTTCAAATGAGATTGCATCATATGTAGTAAACCAAGCCAAAACAAGTGAATATGAAGTGACCGTTGCTTTTGATGGGTGGACCAATGTTGTAAACCAATGTCTTATTGGAAGTGTATTGGTTACAAATAATGGTGAACTATTAATTTGGGATGTAGTAGATGTTAGTGGCCATTATGAAAGAACAGAGGAAATAATGGAATATACTGAAAAAATTTTTAATGATATTAAAAAAGATCAAATTGTAGTTATTGTATTGGTAACTGACAGTGCTATTTATATATAATTTAGTCATCATCTTAGATTAATCCATATTGATAAAGTTTTTTTGCCCTGTTTCGTGTACTAGGTTAATCTTTATGTTGGGGATATTTATAAAGAGTCTTTAACTTTTAATAAAGCATACAAAGATGCTATTGTTGTAACTGCTTTTTTAATAATAAGAACCATGCATACTGGATCGGCAAACTTCGTGATGAACAAAAATCAATTTATAAACATTATATTAGTCTTGCTGTTTCTGATAAGACAAGATGAAATAGTTATTACTATTGCTATCATTCTTTGGTTAAAAGTAAAACCGCATTAAAGGTAAACTTTTTGATTATTAAATTAATTTTAATTTTTATTATTTATTTTATTTATTTATTTTATTTATTTATTTTATTTATTTATTTATTTATTTTATTTATTTATTTATTTTATTGATTTATTTTTTTTAAAGACTTTAGTTGCGAAGTATAAAGCAGGTGCATCTAGTTCTCATCAAGAGCTTGTTTTTTTGCTCGAATTGCTTCAATTATAAACAGTGAAGCATGGTGGGATAATATTCAAAAACTTGAAAAACTTCTTTTACCATTTTGTTCTTGTTTTAATAAACTGCAGTGTGTTCATGCGCAATTACATGAAATTCTTTATTGTTTTGTATTTTTTATCCAATTTTGAAAAAATTACGAAGATATTGAACTTGCAAAAAAGATGATCGAACGACTTGAAACTCAGTGGTTTAGTTGGGAACAACTAATTCTTCTTCTCTTATTTCTTTTACATCCTTTCTATTGTGATATGAAATTTAACCAAAATGTTAATAATATTTCATATATGGATCTTGGAATGTGGGCATGTTATTATTATAAAGCATAGTATGGTGAAGAGCCCAAAAAAACTTTTACAGAAACTAGAAAAATATCATCGAAAGCAGCCTCCATTTGAAGATTCTCAAGTATCTCAATTTGACAATATTTTGGAGTTTTGCAGCTACCAAAGTTAAGGAACTTGGTAAAGTTGCATGTTATATTTACAGTATTTGTATGAATTCAGCATCCGTAGAAAGATTGTTTTTTTTTATAGGATTTTTATACTCTAATCGAAGAAATCGTTTAAAAATTGGTTTTTTTTTTTTAAAAAAAAGAAAAAAAAATCTAATTTATGTTAAATTTTTTTAGCCTGAAAAAGTTTTTCAAATAAGTCGTATTTGTGCATCTTTGTTATATGAAGAATGTGTAACACAAATTAAAAAAAATATTTCTGAGGCAAAATGCTGCTTTACCGATTTATAATGATCAAGAAGCAATTTTACTAAATGACGATGAAGATGAGATTATGGATTTATTAGATAAAGATAGTTTTCAAAATGAAGATGATTGGCAAAGACAAGTTGACAAGTGGAATGAAATGATCGAAGAAGAACAAGTGCAAGAGGACGAAGAAGTTTATAATTTCAATTTAGATATAGATAATGTTGATCATTCTGCTATAAATAATGCTGCTAAGTGAAAGCTATATGATCTTTTAATAATTTGGAGTTACCAAATTTTTTATCAAATTTATAATCAAGATAAAATAATTTGATATTTTAATTAGAATCATATGCAGGGCCAATGATTTTTAAAAATCATTAGCCTTGATCGTGCATTAATGTTTTTTTAATTTATTTATTTATAATATATCCGTGACCTTAAATTTAACTGTGTTAACAATGTAACTAATGTTTTTGATTCACAATCTGACTAATTTGTATTGTTTGATAATTTGAGTTAGATGTGAATACTCGTATCTGTCAATTTAATACGGACTAACTGCTAATAATTTTGGATAAGGGATAAACAAGCTTAATAAATTTTTTATCTTTTTTTTTTTTTTTTTTTTTATGGCTGCCTAATTTAAATTCGAATTATAATCGAATTTGTTTTTTTTTAAAGTGAGGTCCATTCTCTTTATAATCGAATTTGTTAAAGCAATCCGAATTCAATCCCGGATAGCTTTTTTAAAATAGGATCGAAACACAATGTAATTAATGTATTACATTATTGTGCATTTGTGAACTACTCCAAAATTTGAAAATTTTGACTATTAATATGGAAATATAGATTATGACTAAGATAATCAATATTCCCAAGGTTATAATGTGTCATTTAATAAATTTCTAAGTCTAGAGCCTGTAGGAAAATGAGTTAAACATGTTAGATCAGGGGTTCAAAAAATTTTTTCAGATAATTTGGTAGCAAAAATTTAATTTTGACCTGCTTAATTTCACAAATGCGCTGTAATGATACGATATATCTTTTTTGTTATTTTGAATATTTATATATAAAGTGCATCAAAAAAGTAATTTTTGCTGTCCAAAAGTCATATCCAATAAAGTACAATTGGACATTGGATTGGACGTCCAATCCAAAGGTGTCCAAGCATCCAATTTTATCCAATGTACATCACTGGATATATGGCTTTAGCCATCCCTCTAATCAAATTAATCAGTTTCTAAGATCATATTAGCAGATCGGCATAATTGGGCCTTTTTTCGATAAACTATTACACAAAAATTTGCTTCTAAGTGACATTGAAAAACTAACAAATGAAGCACTTGTTACAACTAACAAAAGGGCTTCTTTGACGTCTAGACAAGTTAAAAAACCAAAAAAACCCAATAAAAGAGCTACGCTAAGCTGTAAAAAGAAGTACTTTTACCGTTTGTTGAAATACTCAGGCGTTTTAGAATGGTTTGGACATTGTAAGAAGGGTTGGTAACTATCAAGGGTAAATTCGGAAGCTAATTTTAAAAAAAGTGGCCTTTTTAACCTACTTTTGGCTTATAATTAAATACATGAATTTCATAATGTTCTACATACTTAATTATAAATTCAAGGCTGGTTAAAAAGGCCGTTTTTGTGAAAATTCGCTTTATAATAAATTTTCGTATAGATAATCCTCGATCATGATTGGTCAATTTACCCAACTATGCCGATTCGCTGATATGTTAGGTGTAATATTACACATGCAACAAAAGGACAAATTAGGTATAACATGATAATCAAAATAGCAAATTATTTAAAAAATTACTTTTGTTCACTAGCAAAAAAAATTCTTTGCAAAATTTTACTCACTAACTCTAATTAAGATATTACATTTTAAAAAGAATAGACATACAAATAATCCTGGCCAATTAGAAATTAATAAAAATGTAATATTACACTAATAATTCAAAATTTTGTATATATATATTTTTTTCTCTTAGGTGAGACTTGCCAAATACAACCTCTTTGATTTTATTATACTAACAAAAATAGTACAAATTCGTAAAGAACAAAGAATAAAACAGTATAGGCATCATCTGATTTAGACAACTAAACCAAATGCAAATTGCCACACAGAATATTTGGAGACTTTGACTAGTCATTAGCCTTCTCTACTATACAAAGGTATTCATCAAAGAAAATATCCTTGGAAGTAGAAAGAAAAAACTAAACTACTAAAAGCAAAGTACGAAAGGGAGTAGAAAAAAAAACAAAAAAACAAAAAGACAAATAATAAAAGAAAAGAAAAGAAAAAGCAAGACCTCAAATCAATTAAGACCTGGTACCAAGATGAACTATTTTAAAAACTATATGATACTAAGAAAAATAGTCTTTACTCTAACTAAGCTCAAATTATCATATATAGATGAAAAACTATTGCTAAAAAAAATGATCTCTAATCTAGAAAACTGTAGAAATACAGTAGGTATGTAAAAAAAACTATAGCTAAAAGAATATTCTAGAATGAAATTTCATTACAAGGTTTTTTCTAAAAACAAACATGTATTATTTGTTGTTTATTTTGAAAAACTAAAATTCACTCGTAATTTCATTCCAATATGGTAGCTAGGGGTCTTAGCTGGGTCGGGTCTGACCCAACCCGACCCGGGTCAGACCCAACCCGGGTCGGGTTGGGTCAGATCAAACCCGGGTCGGGTCAGACCCGGGTCAGAAAAAATCCGGGTCGGGTCAGACCCGGGTCAGAAAAAACCCGAGTCGGGTCAGACCCGGGTCAGACCCAACCCGGGTCGGGTTGGGTCAGATCAAACCCGGGTCGGGTCAGACCCGGGTCAGAAAAAATCCGGGTCGGGTCAGACCCGGGTCAGAAAAAACCCGAGTCGGGTCAGACCCGGGTTAATATAGTACAACTTCTTAATCGGTTATTTGAATCGAACATGTGTGTCGTATATAATTAACCAGGGTATTTAGTCGTATTAATATATGTAAATACAAATAATTTTTATGCTCCCAACTAACCGGATGCAAATAAATAAATATTTAAATAGTCATAAATTAAATTAATAAAAATTCTTTATATTTACAACATTAACGTGATAATAGTATATCTTATGAATAGCTTATTTTAAACATTTAGGTTAATGAACTTACCGATTGAAATTAAAAGCAATATTCATGAATAGTGGTTGTACCCTAGAGTACAATCACCGGTTAAACTGTTAGGCTATCCGGATATAACCGTTATCCTTTTATTTGAATAGGATATAAAACCGGTTATTAGATTTTGTTAAAGGTAACAACCTTTTGGATAAAGAGTTATCCGGGTACGAGCACTATTCATGAATAGATTATTTTAAATACTTAGATTATCGAACTTTGATTATTTGGATCAACAATCTTTGTAATTTTTTGGGTCCCATGAGTCCGCGAATACAACATAAATAGCCATTTCTATCTAGATTATAAAATGTTTTTATATTCACTAAGTATTGTAAAATTATAAAATTATTCATAACTCGAATGGCTTATTTAAATGCCTAACTTCGATAAAATTTGTATGACCCGTTGACCCGGGTTCAACCTGGGTTGGGTTGGGTTGGGTCAGACCCGGGTCAGGTTTGACATGAGGCGGGTCAGACCCGGGTCGGGTTTGGCATGAGGCGGGTCAGACCCGGGTCGGGTTTGACATGAGGCGGGTCAGACCCGGGTCGGGTTTTGACCCAAGTGGGTCTGACCCGGGTCAGGCCCAAACCCGACCCAACCCGACCCATTAAGACCCCTAATGGTAGCTATATTTTCAAATTAGGAGAGGTAAGCATTGTTGATTTTTTGGAAAGAGTAAGCTGAAATGCCCACTTTGTTGAAATTCGAAAAAGTCAAAGGTATAAAAGAGATACCAAGCAGTCCAACTTGTTTTGTAGATTTAAAACTATATAAGTTTTGTAGTCTATAGAAAAATATGTAGGTTTCATAAAATTCAAACCTATTTGAGCTTAATAACAAAGATTTCTTGTTACTTAGTAACCAACTACTATTCGATAGTTTTTGTGTTTTACTCCAGGGAGACCTATTTCAAGACTTCTTTTTTAGCTTTTTTTTGGTTGCCCAGAGTAGAACTCTTATTTCCAAATACTCCAAAAGAAGTTTTGTAGTAAAAGGTTGCAATTATCTATAGATTTTTTATAGTTTAGTTGTTTTGGAAAAGTTGGTCCAGATGATTATTAGAAAGAGTATGTAATAATAATGAAAATTTTGTATATATATATATATTTTTTTTTAAGCTTCATAGCCATCTGATCTTTATTAGCAAATTATATAAAAGCTACATAATTTTATATACTAACTATAACAATCAAACTAAACCGGCTGCGCGAATTGGTACCCAACTTTGGCTACTATACTGAAATAGTTTGCTCATACTTACATCAGCAAATTTATAATAGTGTAATCTTACGTAAGTTTTTACGTTTTGTAAGAAAATCGTAAACTTACGTAAAAGTTAATGTAAAACTACTTAAACCTTACGGTGCATAAGAAAATCATAAATTTACATAAAATTTTACATAAATTTATGATTTTTTTATATACCATAAAGCTTACGAAAGTTTACAGAAGTATATAAAAATTTATAAAATGCTAGAAAGATTTAATTTTATGAAAAATACAAAATATTTACGAAACATTTTTAAAGATTTTTAAAGATATAAAAAAAAAATTTTAATATAATCAGCTTATAACCCAAATTCAAATGTTATTTTAAAACAAATGGCTTAAAATTTGTAAAGTATTTTTTTTCAATACTATCCCTTAATTTGTTATACAGGCATATTTGTCTGCGAAAATTTTAAATTTTTAAATTTTTTAAATAAAACCTTAAATATTAAGTTTAGCTATATACTTTCTAAGTAAAAAATATAATATTAGTTCTGTTTTATCAACTTAATTATAAAATTTTTTTTAAAATTATTAAAAAACTTTAGTGTAATAAAAGTTTAAAGTTTTTGTTTTGGAACTTTTACTATAGAATTTTTTCTTTAGGTTTTCTCAAATTTTATATGTTTCCGTCTATAAAAAAAATTTTCACTTCTAATACAAGTCTTAATTTTTACAAGTAAATCATATAAAGTCAAATAATGAAAGTTGTCATCCTTTATATAAACTACAATATTGTATTAGAAACTATATTTTAAAGAATTTTACTAACTATAACCGGCAGTGATCATCACCGGTGTGTAATTAACCAATAAATTTGCAGGATCAGGTGTAACGTGCAAATCAGTTTGTGTAACAAAAATAAAGATTTTTTTAAAAAAATGCTAATATCTTAAGAATTCGTTTATGAAACTACCTTTGATATTCTAACAAAAAAAATTCCTTACTAAATTTTGCATATATTAGACACCCCGCTAAAATTCTAGGCCTCACCCTAACCCTAAAGTAAATGAAATGAACTTTTTTTTGTTTTATCGTTATTGGTTAATTACATACCGGTGATGATCACCGCCAGTTATTTGTAGTTAAATTCTATTTTAAAACCAATATTTAAAGAATTCGCCAAGATATTGTAAAATATATTTTTGGTTAAAAAATTTCTTTAAAATTTAATATTTTCAGCTTATAAGCAACATAAACTTTTTGTCTTATAATATAAATTTAAATAATTCAAAAATATAATTCTTGTTATTAAATATTATAATACCAAATTTTATTTAAATATTTTAAATGATTAAAAAAATAGATCAGAGGTATATTTATAGTAATTATATAGGCAAATTTGCTTGCAAAGTAGTACAAACTAAGGGATAAAATATTTCGAAATATTTTGCATATTCGAAGTACTATTCAAATTATAAATTATAAATAATGAATCATCTTGATTTATATTTTTTGTAATTTCATGAACTTACGAAAGTTTACAAAAGATTAAAATAATTATATAGTAACTTTTTAATAAAATCAATACTTGAAATATTTTTCAATTTTTTCAATACTTTGAAATATTTTAAAACTTTTTGCATTTTGTTAGGCTTATTCAAAAATATATATNACATTATAAATTCTTGTAATTTAGTGAATAAAGCTAAAAGAAATTTGCTTTAGATAAATAGTTTTGTTTAAATTTGTCATATTTTAAAAACTATAATTTATTTCGAAACATAGCATAAAAATATAAAAATTTTTTTATATTTTAATATTTTAAATCATTCAATTTTTAATTGTATTATGAATTTGCTATTATGTCAAAAAAATGCTTTTTGTAATATTCTGAAAAATCTTAAAATAATCTATTAAAGAAATTATGTGAAGTATTGCGAGATGTTTTAAATGTATTTGCTTTAATTTTATACATTATTGCTAATTGTCTACTTGTAAAATATTTTTCAATACTTTGAAATATTTCAAAACTTTTTGCGTTTTCTTAGACTTATTTAATAATATATATATAAATAATGAATCACTTGATTTATATTTTTGTTACTTTGTGATTTCATGAAAGTTTACAAAAGATTATAAAATAATTAGTAACTATTTAATAAAATCAATGCTTAAACAAACACTTGAAAACTTTTTCAATACTATGAAAGCTTTTGCATACTTGTAATACTATTCAAAAGTATAAGCTATAAATGATAATAAAATATGATATAAATTCTTGTAATTTAGTGAATAAAGCTAAAAGAAATTTGCTTTAAATAAATAGTTTCGTTTAAATTTGTTATATTTTAAAAACTATTATTTATTTTGAAATATAGTATAAAAATATAAAATTTTTTTTATATTTTAATATTTTAAATTGGTCAATTTTTAAATTGTATTATGAATTTGCTATTATGTCAAAAAAATGACTTTTGCAATATTCCAAAATATCTTAAAGTATTTAATCTATTAAAGAAACTATGCGAAGTATTGCGAAATTTTTTAAATAATTTGCTTTAATTTTATAAATTTTTGTGTTTTAAAAAATAATCTATAAATTATATTTTCTAAAAACTTTTTCTAATTTTTGTTATTTTTATTATCAAAATATATATTTATTTATTATTTTAAATAATATTACCTAGGGGTTGGTAAAATTACGAAGGCAACTCAAATGTTATATAAGTTTAATTATAGTACCAAAATTGTTATTTTATATGAAAATCATGTAAAATTCATTTGTATTGTATTAGACTAGTCTAAGTTTTGATTATTAATTTTTTAAAAATAACGTATCTACTGAGATATTTTTTTTTTGAAACTCGAAATAGACAAAAGTAAGTAATGAATTATAAAGAAATTTTATAGCTGTTCTTTTATTGTTATTAAAAAACCTAAATCATATATTTACGCTCAATTATTGTAAGATGAAAGAAATAAAAGTAAGAAATCATATAAATGACTTGAAGCTTATAACCACCTTAAAATAGCATATGAGTTTTATTATAATATTGAATGTAAAATAAAGAATTGCTTTTAAAATCCATATATAACAGTATTCAACTTTCAAAAGAAGCTAAATATTATCTATTAGTATGTTTGATCAAAACTTACATACGAAGTAGGCAACAGTCTTGGCAATAATTTAAAGAATACATTCCAGAAAAAGGTTCATCTAGTTTACAAAAAAATGTTAAAGCAATAAATACAGATTTAAAAATGATACAAGGAAAGATGCTAAACCAAAAACGAAACTTGTTACATTTAAAAAAAAGATGCTACCATAAAATCTTGATATAGCACTTGGTCAGTTTAAGATTTGGGCCCAACATAATGGAGCTAAAAGTGTATTTGAAAAAGCATTTACACTATCTGATCTAAAGATTTTAATTTAAGTGTTAAAAATAAGCCAGTAAAGATAAAGTAAAAAAAGAAGTCAGCTCTTATAGATCTGCTTTTCAACTAATAAATAAAGTTTTTTGCTAGCTATGAGAACTTAAAAATATTTAACTAAAATATTGTATATGAATTTTAAAATTAACCTAATATAGTCTTCGCTCTACTATAAGGATTTTAAAAACTACCAACTACTATAGAAAGAAAAATAAATAAAATATATGATATGCTTTCAAGGGAGGGATTACGCGGACCCTAAGCCATTTAATGCAATTCTCTGCGTCATATTATATTTATATAAATTTCAAGGTAGTATTAAAAAACAGCTAGATTGCATATTTTTTGCAGAACAAACAAACTACCATTGCCAAAGCACTGAGCCATCTGCTTTGTTAAAGCAAGATGATTGTGCGCATGTTCAATCACACAACTTGTCGAAGCAAACTCGTGTCAAGTAGCTATAGAAGTTGTCTTATCAACACAAAAACAATCCAACAAGAAAAAGAGACACAATGTTTAGGCATGTAAAAACAATAAAATTTGCTAAAAAAAATGTAAAAAAATGATTTATATATGTAAGATAGTGATGCCACCGAAATTGATTTTTGAAAAAGGCCTATTTCGTCATCATTAGAGAAAATTAAAATTTTTTATAAGGAAGAGCAAATAAAATTTATATAAATATGTTTCTTATAATTTCGTCTATTCAAAAAAAGTATCAAATAATTTCGTCTTTCAAGTAAAATAGATCAAAAACAATTTCGTCTTCAAATTTTAATTTCGGGTTTTAGAACCCAAAATAATTTCGTCCTCATGTATAATGTAAGTAGGAAACTATGCTCCATGCGTGTAATAATTTAGTTCATTATATTTTGAGCATTTTCTTATTGTCTAAAAAAGGATAATCAGGACATCAGTTATGCAGTAGTTCGGCACTTTGCATCTTTAAGGGGCGAGTTTAGAGTCATTACATTACTATGTAGATGTTATACCAATTTTAAAAAATCAATGATTTTTCAGTAGTTAACATTCATAAACAAGGTTCGCATTCAGAGGATGCAGATGCAGTGAGCAGGTTGCCAAGGAAGCCAATGGCAGGTCGTAAATAGGAATGGCAACAGTTCGGTCCGAAGTTAAACGATTTAGGAAGCCGGGGCATTATCAGAATCAAGGTTTATCACAGGAAGTTTTTAAATGGTAATCAACGAATCAGCTTAGATTTAAGGGTAGTATTAATCGCGGAATAATTGCAGACAATAAAGTAATACATCAACAGGGGTGATAATAACAGAAAATCACAAATAGGGCATTTACTTTTGAAATCAGGATATGAGTATCAGTCCGGCTGCACTTAATAATAAATATGTTGATCTTAATAGAATGCCGGATTTGAATTAAAATTAATCAGAAAAAAAGTTAAAAAGAATTATAAAATGTTTATACGATTCATTAGAGAGAAAAATTTTATCTCACGAACCTTAAATTGATTCAGTAAATTTGAGACGGTTATGTTAATAAAGGTTCGAGACGGTTAGTCAAATCAAGGTTCGTTGCAGTTACGCGAAGTAAAGCAAGAGGGTATGTTGATTAAAATGAGAGATAAATTAAAATTGTTTAAGTTTTCAGTGTGTAGAGTGATGTATTTCAATAAATATTTGTAATTAGGTATATTAGAGGTTTAGTAAAAAATGTCATTAGTGATTGGTTTATAGTCTAAGTGGTTACAGAATTGTACTACCATTGAATCTCGGGTAATTTCGTATCGGGATGTATTATAAAAAAATGGAAAAGTTAGCTGTTAGTGTAACGAAGTACGCAGAGCAGACGTAGCATGATATAAAGGATTGTATTTCTGATTAAAGTGAACAGGAAAAGATGCACCGCATACGTAGCTAAAGTTGGGACCTATCATACGTTTGTATTTTGTTTTAGGACTGTGGTCATTTTACTATAATCGTTTAGTTTAATTATATTTGTAGAAAATTGAGCACGCATAATTCTATAATAGGCTTAGCATGATAAAATATATAATGATAATGCGCAGGGAAGTTGCACATACTTGCGATATTGTTTACCAAATGTAGTTTGATCAAATAGATATATTTAATAGGGATAGATAACATCGAACAAAATATTTTTTTAGAGTAATTTTTTTTCAATCTTTTGTACGGTAGATTTTGATAAAGCAATAGACAGATTTATTAGTACAGGTGTACCTAGTCAAGCAAAAAATTTTGTCTTTAATATCAAGCGATAGGGCCTCTGACTAGTTTCTCAGGAGCAGTTATAACCCTTAAGGGTAGGCTTAGGATCCGACTGTTTCCTCCCTAAATATATATATATTTTTTTATAAATATTTAAGAGGGCGTGATCATCACTATCATCGTCGGCATAGGGAGGAGAGGAAGACAACACGGGCTTCCTCATGGTTCTGTCTACTGAACTATAAGATGAGAAATAGTTTGAGTATATCCACCTCGAAATTTACTTAAAATACATAAACCATTTACTAGAAAGTGCATATCTTTATTATTATCGTTTGCATAGAGAGGAGAGTAAGGGTTATAGGGTTCAAAGTTATAGGTTTGTATAGTTAAGAGGTGGTATGAGAAGTTTTTGGAAGATTAGGTTATTATAAGTGTATTGGATCTGTATCATATAGAAACGATCTGTGATAAATTCAGTGGGGTAATCTAGAAATGATTAAGATAAGTGGAGGCTTCAGATTATGTCTATAAAGAGGATTTGAATTCTGAGGTTAAGTTTTTCATTAAATTTTTATGTATAATATTTATTTGAAATGGCCGGGTTGGTTAGGTATTTGTAGAAACGAATTTGAAACGATAAAAGCAATGGGCTTAATTCAAAAAGTTTAAATAAGCTAAGAAGTTAAATTGTTAAACGGTAGCTATTAAGTTTGGTTAATTAGATAAATTTAGCAAGAATTTGAGATATCAGTTGATTCTAATCGGGTGGGTATCTAATTTTAATAAGTTAGAGGGTTTCAGAGCATTAATTAACATTATTTAAATGATTTTTAGGTAGTTGAGTTTTGAAACGATCTAATAATATGTTATTGGTTATAAGGGATTAAATCAGATTGGAATTTTGAAATTGTGATGGTAAGTTGCGTATTGTTTTATTATCATCATGGTTTATTAGTGAATCGGAAAAGAAAGGAAAATGCGATGTAATGATATATGTAGAGTATACATAGTATGATATAATATTATTATAGAGATATTTTTGTTCGGGTCTCTTTAAAGCTTTTTAAAATATAGGCCTCTTATGCAGTGTAATGTTATCGCGAAAATTAAAAATTGGTTTAGCTGTTTTATTTAAAAAAGCTCTATTATTGTGTAGGCCTGAGTCCTCTAGCATGCATAGCATATAATCTTTCATATTCTCAAAGGGCAGCTTTTGGAATTTTTAAGTATTTAAGATCAAAGTGTAGTAGATTGAGATTTTGCCATGAGGTAGCTCGGCTTATAGAGACGTATGCTTGGCCCTCAGTGAATATTGAAGCGTCCACACTGGTGGTAACGTGAGGCAGAGTTAGTTCTTGTACCTTGTGAGTGGTTAGGGCAAAGGCGTTTTGAAGAGAAAATTGTTTTCTCGATGCTCTTTTGCCATCAATGTAGAAATAAGAAGTTTCTTTTTGAACCATGATTTTAGTGATATTGGTGAATGTTGGGAAGGTTACCTCAATGTTGTCGATGTCAATAAGTTTTGTTATAATTCCAATAGATCCATTGCATATATCATTATTGAATAATTTGTTATTAAAAACATGACACAAGCACCTTCTTGAAGATGTATTGAATTCAGTAAGTTTGTCAAGTGTTTGAATTGGGAGTAATGGTGATCATGTTCAAGGATTCAAAGTCAATAGTGTCTTTAGCTAAGGATTGGAAAGGTTAGGTTCCAAGTCTTCATGGTCGAAAGGAAGGTATGTGCATAATAGGTTGTTTATGTTTTGCGCTTCGTGGCGTATTTCTACGATGTGAGTAGTATTATAAAATTGTATGAGATTATTATTGGCATTAACTTTCAAGCGGATAATAGAGATAGAGGTGTCAGATAGTTTGCCAACACGAATTTTTTGAAGGATATTGTAAAATTCTAGATCATCTCGTTGTCTCTGCGGAACAGATAGAAAAAGTGGAAAGAAGGGGACCAGGCGGGCGAGGTAGTTTGGCTAGGTCACCGACGGTATACCTAGTGTTTGATACATGAGAAGAGAATATAATTGGTTAGATAGGTAAGAATCTTTTTAAAATTGATAATAAAGTAATTTTTGTTTATTAATGGATCAAATTGTTTAACGGGTTGAGAAGATTTAAGCTTTTGAGGAGGAAAAAAAAAGACTAAATTTTCTTTTTTTGTTGGAGGTTTGGGAAATGTATTGGTTTTCAATTATATCGAGTTGGTTATTCAATTCTTTAGACTTCACCTTTTCAGGAGAGGATTGAATCGATGAACTCGATTCATTTGCGGCATAGCTCCACTCAATTTCTAAGGAGATTATATGAGGGATTTTACTATTCGTATTAATTTTTAATCTCCCAATAGCGAGTATAACACTTTTTTTTAAACCTTCTTTTAGCGAATCATAACGACCATTCGCATTAGTATAAAACATGATCACGTCAGATTCAATGCCTTTTTTGCCTGGTCACAGGATTGTATAGTTTTTTGGACAGCATAAAACTTTGCCTTCCTACAGCGTCATTACATTTGTAAGAGTTAGTGATAGCGGGAGCAAAATAAATCATGAGAGGAAATGTGTAAGGAAGGTCTTCTGGCACGCAATCAGAATCGGTTTGAGGGGACGAAAGCGGAATGGTTTGAATGAGACTAAGCTAAAAAGAGAACCACAATAAATTTTACCAACTGTGAAGTAAGAAAATAGTGAAAATGAGCAGACTTACATATTCAGCATTTTGGTGGTATACATATCTTCCTATCATAAGCACAATAGAATTTCTTTCGAAATCAACTATCAAGGTATCAGAATTTCTGGTGAAACCTTTGTAGTTGAGTTCTCTAAACTCATCCTCATCATTACTAACACGATATACCGCAGTTCCATTTAAGAATTTGCTATTTCCACTAACTGTCTTAATAAAGCAAAAGGCGATAAATACAGAAGACATGATGTGATTTGTTAAGAAGTTAAAGATATTATTTTATTATTAGATATTTTGTTTTTTTTATTTTTAAAAAAAAATCAATCTACATGAAAAGAAAGATTTTGATGTTTTAATTTTTATTGATGGTATTTTATATCTTTTCAAAATACAGCAAAAATATCGAATGTAAATATGTATAGAATTATATTTTTCCAATACAGCAATTATATCTTTTCAACACAGCAAAAACATTGAATGCAAATGCATATAAAATAAAGAAAGCTATTAAGAAAAATATATTAAGTGGCTTATATAAGACGAAGCTTAAGAATTTTCTTAATCGATTCTCATTTTGCATTTTTTTTTTTATTTATTTTATTATTAACCGATTTTCTTTTTCTAGATATTATTATTGATCAAACAACACAATAGCAAATCGGTTAGTATTATCATTGTCATTCTTTGTAATCGATATCAATGAGAGATCAATAGTTTCTTAAAAAAGGAATTCAATTAAGCGAAAATTGAGGTTCTTTATTATCTTAATAATAAGTTCATCTGATTAGTTGACGAATTTTTATTCAGGCTGGATAACGTTTCTTCTGATAGATTCTTAAAATTATAAATTATGTAATAACAATATATGTAAATGCATAGTAATACAGCAACGATTTCTAAAAAATTTTTTTGAGGTAGACAAAATGCTTTCCTGTCTGAAAAGAATAACATCTTCTTTTTTTTCAAAAAGACATAATTGTAAAGTGATAGAAGTGCAGGAACAAATAATATTTATCACATGGTAATAAAGGGAACATTGTTTATCCTAATGCAATATAGTTTCACTACAATCATTTATTGTAGATCAGATCGCATATTATGATATGTAGATCAGATTGCATATTATGATCTCAAGGTTTTTATTTTAATTTAATGCACATATGCACATGAGATTAAGGTGCTTGTTATACTAGATAAAATCAAGTTTTTTTAGGCTAGAAAATTTGCGATATTCCAAACTTTTGAATTAGCATGCGTATACAAAAATAAAAATGTAATCTTTGTATTCCCCTTGATATTTCTCTACAATGCTAAAGAGGCTTTTTGATTTTATTATATAATTAAAATGAAATTAGCTAAAAAATATACACAGATGGTATTATTAAAAATGAGGAAGTGGCTTCGCAGCATTATATAGCATTGCTAAGAGAATACAAAAAGTACGGTTCTATTCGTGTAAATGCTCCGGTTCAAAAGTAGCAGAAATCTGAAGTTTATATACACTTTTACTGAATTTCGGAAAATTTTTATGCTCTGTCAACTATCATTTTTGATATTGACAAATCAATATACGTGATACAACATTTTCGGTACCTGTTATTCTCAGGCATTTTTTTGTTTTAAAATTCCAACCTAAACCCATTATAGAATGGTATAAATTTAACTAACGGATTTGTGATCAAATTTACAGCTCAATTTACATTAATCAAGGAAGGATTGTATTCCAAGATCGGCAACAGATAGTTACAAAGTAATAATCACAGAGTAACAGAAGCACATGAACGAATAATATCTATCATATGGCAGGAGGAATATTGTTTATCCTGCTACAATATCGTTTCACTACAATTATTCATTGTAGATCAGATTGCATGATCTTTAGATTTTTTCATTAAATTTACTAATAATAAGTATTAAATTTATGCATACATAATAAATTTTTCAGAGGCTAGAAAATTTCTGATATTTTAAATAGAAAGATACCCGAACTTCGAATTCCCAATACCTTCGATCGAACGCATATACGCAGATAAAAGTAAAATTTTTAAATTCCTCTTGATATGATCTATAACAATACACCAGTAAAATTCAATTTTACACGATTTAAGACGAAATCAGCCACAAAAAAAAGCACGGACCACCGATTTAAAAAATGAAGACTACATTTTTTATCTGTGCAGACGTACTAGTTCAAAAGTAGCAGAAACCTGAAGTTCAAATATACTATTTCTTAAAAATTAATAATATAAAAAAGTATCGATTCAAATAATTGGTTTGTTATTGTTATTTCTGTAAAATTAAATGTTTATTTAAATATTTCTTACTCATTAATACTAGTTCGCTAGCTCTTCACAATCGAATAAAAAATAAAATTATTTTTTTTTATTTTTTTAATTGGTTTTAATTTTATATTTACTAGGAACGTAGTATGAAGTACGAAGTGTATGGCTAACAGGTGTACGAAATCTTGAATCTTATTGGATGGCGTATTCAAATCGATCATTTGATGCGCATTAACATCACATGTATCAAATGTATACTGGGTTTTGTTTAATGTTATATGAAAGCGTTTTTTGTAAACTCATTTTGATAAACTTGTGGCTGTGCGTATCCTACATTCTGGCATAAGCCTCTATACCTGTTTGTGCTTGCTACTTATGGTTAGTGTTCGGATCTAGATAATCTGTTTATCTAAAGATAATTTATCTGTTGAAAGACATTGTCTGTTATCTATAAGTAGCTGCGCGACATTGTCGCGCCAAACCAGGAACGTATATGGATAATTGTAATAGCCAAAAGCAGTTTAATAATAAAAATTGGTAGCTAAATGTTAGATGATCATTCAAATCTTAAAATTAAAAAAAAATTAATTAAATTAATAAGAAGGTGGGTTCAAAGATTTTGCGATTATGCATATCGATCAGTATTGGCAGAATGGGTAATAAATTAGCGAGGATCAAAGGGTAAATTGGAGGTTATCGATTGTAAAATTCAGCACCCAAATTTTTTAGATCATATAAAATTAATTATTCGAAATATGTATGTTTCATATATGAAAGCAAATAGCAATGCAAAAAATGCAACTGGATACAGTAATAATTAAATTAGTATCACCGCCTTGCTTCGCTTTGGACGATCATATTATGTGATCTGAAAAAAATTTTGGTGGTAACAATATATTTTGATTTATAATTGATTTCAAATCTGGTTAAACCAAGCTAAACAGCTCCAGACAATTCGGTATAACTGAATGGCATAATTTTTTTTTATATGTTTGATATAAATATGGTGGCTAATTCTAGAAGAATTTGCTAGCAAAAAGGCCGGCTTGGTTGACCGCCTGAGCATTTTTTCCCAGCCAAGTTTAATCGCCCAAATCACTACCCTGCATGATTCCATACTGTACATAAATCACTATACCTTTTTTGGATTAAATCTATCTCAAATACAGAAATAGATCACTAACAATACTGCATCTTTTTTTTACTCATAAATTGATTGCCAAAGATAGTAAGTTATAACAGGTATATTTTAAATTTAGAAGCCATGCACTGCCACAAGCTTTATAAAATTTTAACTACTAGTGTAAAGATTCTATAATATTTTATATACTAATTTATCTGTCTTTGTTTCATTGAGCAACGTATAACAAGTCTACATAATTTTTATAGTATAAAAAAAATAAAGGATATTTAAACTCTACAATATACAATACAGCTATGAAAAGAGTTAAATGATACAGAGTTTGAAAATATGCTATGAGGGTGGTGACAGATATTACATAATATTTTAGGGAGAAAAGGGTCTCTGAAATCTTACATTAAATATAGAAGTTCATAACAGCCAATCAAATTTCTCTTATATAGGGGGGAGGTGGTAGGGGGCAGTGTTGGAAATCTTATATTCTTATGTTCCCATGAGAACATCATTTTCAATCCGAGAACATTTACAAAATTTAAAATGTTCTCTATTAAATTTTTTTTGAGAACAATAAGTTTGAAAAATATGTTCTCTATGTAAATATATAAAATAATAAAAAATCATTTTTATTAATATACATTAGCAAATTTATAGTAGCGTAATCTTATGTAAGGTCTTACGAACCGTAATATAAGAAAATATTACGTAATATATTTCAAAATATTTTGAAATATCAATATTTCGAAATATTACGAAAGTAATTTCGAAATATTTCGAAATATATTACGAAATATTTCGAACCCTTTCAAAATATGTTACGAAATATTTCGAACCCTTTCAAAATAATTTTAGGACTAGGAAACCAAGCTGAATTAGTAGATCTGTAACCTGGATCGCGCATTAGACTGATTTTTCGAAATAGTTCGAAATAGTTTGATGATGTTCAAATTCTGTACTACAAGATCAGATTAGATCTTTTGTTTATAATTAAATCTTCTATTTTGTTTTTTTTCGCTTTTTTATTTTTGTTCCTTTTTGTTCCTTTTGTTCCCTTTTGTTTCATTTTTTGTTTTCGTTTGTTTTTTTCATTTTATTTTATTTATTTATTTTTTAATTTTTTTAATTTATTTTTATTTCGGCACTTTACAAGAAAAACAAACACTTTTTGAAATTTTGCGCATGCCAACTACGACTTCCGACACATTCAAGAACACACCTACAGCAATTTCTAAATTTTCAAAAATGCTTCTTTGGAGAAATGGA